>PVJI01000614.1:0-242095 GCA_004026765.1 Micronycteris hirsuta
TGCTTTTCAAAGTACTATTCTAGAGAAAACTGCACATTTTGAGGCACCAGAGGATATCTCATTTACATTGAGACTAAACTGCCTCTGAAAGTAAAACAATAGGAAGAAGTTTCACGGGGAAGTAGAAAAACCACTAGTTTAGCAATCAGGAAAACTGGATTATAGTCCTAAATCTGCAGGTTTGCAGGTCATTGAAACTTGGGCCTCAGCAATTTTTCTCTAAAATGAGAAAGGTGGTTAGACCAGTTGTTTTCTTGGGTCCTTTATAGCTTCATGCAATATTATGTGATTCTATTATAAAATGAAGGACTAAAACTCAAGGAGCAATTCAAACTCAGAAATAGGCTTTGGGTGCAAATATCACAACACAGTGAAGCCATCTGTGGTCCTGTCCCAGGACACAATGGGAGCACATCAGAGAGGGACACACAGTGTCCTTCTCTTCTACCTTTACCCTTAAAAGTCACCTCATTGAGGTGAACCTTGCTTGAGCCTCTGCTTCTTTGTTTTTTCTTGATTACATCCAATCAACCATTCTTGATTTTTCTTCTGAATCATAAGTTTACCAAAAAGTGATAAATGATTAGGCATCCTGCATTAGTACTATTCCTAGACTTTGCAGAGCAGAATATATAATTGAAAGACTTATAGACTCTTTCTCCATTGCCATATATATGGGTGTGTATGTCTTAAATTTAATGCTGTTCTCATGACACACTTACACATACACAGAAATGCCCTCATAAAAGCCTTAACCTACATTATTTAAATCAATATATTGATGAGTGCTTTGTAACCTGAATTCTATGAAAATGCATATTATTAACATTTCATTATTTTATATTTTAGATAAACATGCTTTTTCAAAGTATTCAACTTTGCTATAGAACAAATATCTTTTTAATATATATTTTACTTTCTTATTGTTCAATGTTCATAACAAATATCTTCATTAAATAAATATTAGTCAAAGATAAATCACTAGCTATATATTTTGAATCTTTTAAAGTTACTAACCCATGTCTAGTCACAATGTTTTAGAAGTCTAAACTTCATTGTCTTCATAAAACTTCATAGTCTAATTTGGAAAGAACTATCTATATGAATGTTATGATATCTGAGACTTGCTTTAAAATACTCCACCACTACAGCTCCTCCCAAGTAGTGGGAAGGATAGATAAAACAAGATTGGAAAAATATTATGATTTAGTGAAGCTGAATGAGGGGTACATAGGGATCCACTATACTCTTCTCTCTATTTTTGTGTGTATTTGAATGTTTTCATAATAAGGAGATTTTTAAATGCATTGCCTCTACACAGCACCTGGGACATCAAAATTCTTAACAAGCAGATACTGCCCTGGCTGGTGTGGCTCAGTGGACAGAATGCAGGTCTATGAACTGAAAGACGGCTGGTTCGATTCCCAGTCAGGGCACCTGCGTGGGTTGTGGGCCAGGTCCCCAGTGCGAGGGTGTGTGAGAGGCAACCAATTGATGCATCTCACACATTGCTGTTTCTCTCCCTCTCTCTCTCCCTTCCTTCCCCTCTCTCTAAAAGTAAATAAATAAGATCTTTTTAAAAAAAGCAAGCAGATGCTGAATAAAGAGCATTAATAAATGGAAATAGTTTATTTATTCCAGTATAGATTAACATAACCATTGAAAAATTGTATTATCTTCCTGGATCCCTTACTGTTTCTTTCCCTTACACATTATATAATTCTTTGACCCTATAGTCTTCCTTTGTGATCTGGAGATCATGCCAAAGGGGGAAAGGGGGCTTGTGTATCATCAACAGTTAACATTTACAGTGTTCAGTATACAAACACACAGCACTCTAGGCTCTTTTTCATACATAAGACAATAGCATAGAGTGTTATCTCCTGAGAGACATCTTTATGAAACCGTAGGAAGACCATGGGAGAAAAACAAATGCCATTCCCATATATAGAAAACACGTTTCATCAAATTTGTGTTTATCCACTTGTTCTAATTGTCCTGTACTTGTTATCACTTGCTACTGTGTTAATCCACATGAGCCTGCTGCCACTATATGCAAACCTTAACCACACTGACTAAAGTCACTGTGTATCAACTTTTAGAACTACTACTTTTGAGATGATCTGTCACTTGCAATTATGACTTTTCACCATATTCATGAAGTATTCATTGCACAAGTGTGGCCGTTCAATTTTCCCTGAATATTTAGGAATATGTAAATACCTATATCCATTATAAAATGAATAAGTTTTGGAGACCTAACCTGCAGCATGATGCCTACAGTTAAAAATAATGTTTTGTATACTTGAAATTTGCTAAAAGAGTAGATAGCAACTATCCTCATCATACACACAAAAGATAACTCATGGGGCGTGGCTGGTGTAGCTCAGTGGATTGAGCGCGGGCTGGGAACCGGAGGGTCCCGGTTCGATTCCCAGTCGGGGCACATGCCTGGGTTGCGGGCCAGGTCCCCAATGAGGGCCACGTGAGAGGCAACCATACATTGCTCTTTCTCCCTCCCTTCTCCTCTCTCTGAAAATAAATAAATAAAATCTTTATTAAAAAAAATTTTTTAAAAAGATAACTTATGGGAGGTAACAGATTTTTTTTAAAGATTTTATTTTTATTTATTTTTAGAGAAAGAGGAAGGGAGGGAGAGAGGGAGAGAAACAGCAATGTATGGTTGCCTCTCACATGGCCCTCATGGGGACCCGGCCCGCAACCCAGGCATGTGCCCCGACTGGGGATCGAACCGGGACCCCCTGGTTCCCAGCCCGCGCTCAATCCACTGAGCCACGCCAGCCAGGGCTGGGAGGTAACAGATTTGTTCATTAGTTAGATTATGGCAATCATTTCACAATAGATACACACATCAAAACATCATGCTATGTACACTTTTTAATTGTCAACAATAAAATTTTAAAAACCCTAGCTAAGGCAGTTTTTTTAAGGGTTTAACTTCTTGTCACCATGGACAGATTGAAAGAAAGATTTGTCCCAAAAAAGAGAAGTCATTCTCTCTTAAAACAGAGATGACAGAGGCCTTACTGCGATACTTAAACTTGGTCAGAATTTCATCAGCTAGAATCTAAATTGCTTCAGACTTTAGAGGGTGAAGTGTATATAAACAAAACAATTTCTACCTATCATAAAATCTGAGATCAAAATTTCTCTTTGCACCCTGACTGCTATGGCTCAGTGGGTTGAGCGTCATCCTGCAAACCGAAAGGCCACCGGTTCAATTCCTGGTCAGGGCACATACCTGGGTTGCAGGCCAGGTTCCCAGCTGGGGGTGTGTGAGAGGCAACCGATCCATGTTTCTCTTGCACATCAATGTTTCTCTCCTTCTCTTTCTCCCTCCTTCCCCCGCTCTCTGAAAAATAAATAAAATCTTTTAAAAAAAGGAATTTCTCTTTTCACTTTTTCCATGCTTTTTGAACATTAAAAAGGAGCTTTTTTGACTTAAGAGACATAAAATCACATATACTACATTAGCCATAAATGGATCCTAGTTGGAAAAAAAAAATACTATAGGCATACGGGGGACAGATGGAGAAATTTGAATATGGATAGGTTACCATTGGATGACATGTGAGAATTATTGTTAATTTCCTTAGGCATTATTGTGGGTAGGTAGGAAAATGTCCTTACTTTTAGGGAGTGTTTGCTATGGTATTTGGGTTGAACTGTCAAGATATATGAAACTTTACTTGGAAGGGTTCAATAGATAAAGGCAATAAGCCAAAATATTAACAATTCATGAATCTTGGTGGAGGATATAAATTCCTGTGTGCTTTCAAATTTTTCAAAATACAAAATTTAAAAGGAGCTCTTTTCTGTACTTAGACATGCTAAAGGATGGCCTAGGAGAATAATGTATGGGGACTGATGTACCCTTTTGACCTAGAAGTGTATTTTTAAAGCCAGGTTACTTACTGCCCTAGGGTTCCATAGATGGGGAAGAGACAATGAGAAATCCAGCCCATCACAAAGGTATCAGAGATGGTTATCATCACCTCAGCAAACTGCCATACCCTCAGTAACACAGTGCCCTCAGCCACCATCTCCAGATCGATATGGCTATCAATGACAGATGGCCAAAGTATCAGGTCATTCCTAGTTCACATTGTCCGACAGGATTTAGGAGTCTTGTATCATGAGACTGTCTTCAGAAAACAACCTAGCCATTAAAGGCGGAAACAGAGTAATGTTGTACTCCAGACAGCACACTGTTGACAGTGTAAATATACTCTGAAAGCTTAAAATACGTTGATTTTCTGTGTGCTACAATTACATTTTTACTGGCGGAAAATGTATCATTAAAACGTAAATGCATGTTGAAAGCAAAGCTATAAAAAGACTTTCTGTCTCAAACCATTTCTAGACACACCGTATGAAGGAAGAAACGGTAATATTGTTCAGCATTGATTTGATCAGAATTGTAATTCCTGTGGAAAGGAGAAGGGACTTTAGTCCAAATATAATTTTTAATGTGGTTTGTACTTTACAGAATCTGATTTGGGATCCATTTAGTTTGGAAATGGCACATAAACAGGTCACCCACCTGGAAAGAACCCTTGCAATAACATTGTATGAAGACACCAGTAATTTTCTAGTCATTGCAACATCCGCTTCCTAAAGAATCCAATATTTTCACTATTAATCACTCAGCCTGTCTCTTGAGTTACCTAAGGTAAGGTATCACCAGCTCTGCCCCAAAAGGCATAAATGCTAATGTAACACAAATAAATATTGATGAAACACTACATTTACTACAAATAAATATCTCTTCCCTATTTCAGTCCTTGAATGAAGCTTACTCACTAGTAATTAGGACCTAAATTAAAATAGTTCTGTGAATAGTCACTAAATTAGTTAAGGATGCACAGGGAAATCCATTTAACTAATTTCAAGCAAGACCTTGGAAGATATTTAGCCATTTATGTTTATGACATACAAATAACAGATTTATGACTATCACGAGGCAAATTACTTCTTGCACGTACTACTGCCTTTGTTTTCTGAAGGTTGGACTTGGCCCAAAGTATATTGACTCATAAGATTTTCCTTCACGGTAGGACTTCCTTCATGGTACGCACAGTTTCTTTAAATTGAAAAGCAGACCCAGAGCTGCTGGGGGGGGGGGGGCAGAAGGAAGAGGGTGGTTCAGCAATGGGGAACCACGTGGTCACCGAATACAGTGACTAGTTCTGGGCAAGAAAAAGTCATAAATCCTCCTTTGAGAAAGAGAACTTCAATATGTTTTTTTTTTTTTTAGAAAGAGAAAAATAATTTCTTTAGGGAGAAACATCCTTCAGGCAAATCTCAAAAATAAGTTGGGAACATTTTATATGGCAGTTGCTATAACACTTCCGCACTGACAAGAGAGAATTCAGAAAGAAAAGAATCGTGGCCTCTAGAAAAAGCAATGGGAAACCTCTGGCCCTCGGCTTAATTTCTTCTAGCTAGACCATGAAAAGTTTTCTAAGACCAAGTGTCCTTTCAGCCTCCCTTCTCTGCCACGAAGAGCAACAAATACAGCTGTGCAAACAGCAGGACTGTGTGTTCCTGCGGCAAGCCCCTTGCTCCGGCCCTTCCTGGGGGAATTCTCTTTCAGACATGTGCACAGTCCTCTGAGTCAGCAGACTCCAAGGCGGGTGAGGAGATGCATGCAAAGGTAAATTCCAGCCCGAACCAGGAAAAGGAGGTGCAGGCTGATTGGTGGGGATTGTTGCAGAGCAAAAAGAGAAGATTCTGACAGCTGACAAAAAGGAAGGAAAAGATTAAAAGCCCTTCAACTGGCGCTGCCAAAAAGTGCAAGCCGAGAAGGTGAGAAAGGCTGCTCTTCCCTTCTCATCCATTTGTATATCTTTCTCTCTTTTGAATCCTTTTTCCACCTTATGTGTTTTCACTGGTGAGAACATGGGCCTTGGAGCCGGTGTCAGGGTTTGAATCTAGCCCATTGTGCATTGTGTGTGGTTTTGGTAATTTACGTAACACCTCTAAATTTCAGCGTTTGCATCCGTAAAGTGGATGGAATGATACCTCGTGGAGTAGCTGTAAGGATGGAATCAGATAATATAAAATACACTGCAGGTATCCGGCTCATAGTGGGTGCTCACAAATGTGTTCACAGCCTTTTCTCCTTCTTTTATTCTTCTCATCTATATTTCCTCTTTTTAACTTCATTCATACATCTGCTAAAACTTTGGGTACTTTACTTCATTATTCATTTTCTATGGGTCAGTGGCCTTGGGTAGAAAGATTTTCCGATCCCTTGGGTAAATGGGTTGTTTGGTCAAAAGGGCTGATGGCCTTCATGGTTGTCTGAATCCCAAAAGACTTAAGTTTCCTGTTGAGCTGATGAAGAGCCATTTTCATAACAGGAAGTTTTACGGAATCTGGGAATTGGAAAAGAATGCCTGACTCCTCTTCGTCAGACAATGTTACACTTGGATTCCCTCTCAAACAATGATACAGCAGGTAGGCAGAGACTCCGAGGCACTGAACAGATTTCAGCCTGGCCTGAGCTCTGGGACAGGCCATGTATGCCCTCCTTTGTAACAACAGGTGGTAGGGAAGGCACCCCAAATTAATTTCAGGAAACAACCACAATTTTTCTAAAAGAAGAGTAAAGGGATAGGAGAGAGCGAGTAAGAGGGAGGAGGAGAAAGAAGGAAACATCTACTCCAGGGGAAGCAGTTTGTCTTCCTAGCCTCCAAGCGAGCACGCCTTCAGCGGGCGGCCTGGAGAAAAGCGCTTCAGCGACGTTTGCCCACAGTGGTCAGCACTGCTGACCGCTCCTTCCTTCCTGGAACTCCTCGGCCCCTGGCTTTCTGGACACGTCTCTATTCTATTTCTTCTCCTCCTGCGCCCTTCCTGATTAGTGCCCAGAGTCAACTCCTTAGAGCTCTCACTCCAGACGTTTGATCTAAACAATTTAACTTATTTCTACAGCTTCTCCTACCCCTTAAATAATGACAACTCCAAAATATACATCTTTATAAAACCACTCCCTTCTCTAAACTCCCCCAAAGCTGTTATCTCCACTCTCCCTAAACCTCTTCCCACCACTCACAGCCTGTCTACCCATCCCCAAAGCAAAAGCAGCTCCGAAGTCTTTCTTTATTTCTCCTTCAACTCCCAGTCCAGCCTATCACCAGGTGCTGTGAACTGTACTCCGTGAATCTCTCTCCAATCTCTATTCTTTTTCTAATCCTACTTCCGCTGTTCTACATAAAGTTCTCATCATCTATTGGCCTCCTCAGTAACTTCTGTTTCTGTTTTCTTTTCTAGACAATCTTTGTATCAAAGAGATCTTTCTAAAACATAAGTCTAATACTTTCCCTTTTACTAATCCTAACTTCTGATAGATCCTCTCTGCTTCCAGAAATAAAAGTCCAGAGTTCTTCATAATCTTGCTTCAGTCTCTTTAAACATCCCCATCTGCAATTGCCCCTACCACATCCCACAACTCTTATTTCAAGCCCTATCGTTCAGCTACACCAAGCTGCTTGCCCCTCCCAAACACATGCTCCTTGTTTTTCTTGCTGGTACATGTTCTGTTCCTTCTATATGGAATACTTTTCCTGCCTGTTGAGCCCCCTCCCCACCTTCTTTAAGATTAAGCTCAAATGTCACTTTTCTGTAAAGCTTTCCCTCACCGCCCGATAAATTACTTATCGACTGTGGCATCTTTGGTCTTTTATCGGGGCACTTTTCAAGAGCTGCAAGTACCGGTTTATGTATTTATCTCCCTGGACAAGTGAGAGGGAGATTGTGAGCTTCTGAAAGACAGGCGTCAGATCTTACTCCTTTTGGTATCCCCAGCTGCTCACTGAACACTCAGTAAAACCTAAGGGGTATCAAGAGAACTGGCCTTCCACACAAAGAAAGAACCCTAAGACCGCCCAGAAAGTGATGTCCTTTCCCAGAGAGGGCTCTTGAGGCCCTTGTAGTCAGCCTGGTCTATCAGTCCATAGTTAGAATGAGATAATACTTTCCTTCAGCTTAAAAGAGGGACTGAGAGATGGTGGAGAGAGGGAGAAAGGGAGGGAAAGAGGAATAGAGGGGCACTCCGCTGATGATTCAGTGTGCTTTTCCCACATAGAAAAGGAGACTTGATTCCTTGGTTACAAAGTTGAGGACTAAACAGAATCTTTCCATAGTGCTTTGCTTTCAGTAGATACTGAAAAGCGCTTGAATAAATTACTGTATAGGTAAATGGTATCTAGTTGGTAGGAAATTTGCACTAAAAAAAAAATCCTGTTTCTCACTCACATGAGAGCCTTTCTTTCTCCAGTTTTCCTTCCCCCCCCTCTCTCTCTCTCTCTCACTTTCTCTCTCTCTGTACTTCTGTCTCATTTTCTCCCTTTATTTAGCCGAGATCATTTCTGACAAGCAGAGAAATGTTTAAAATGGCCACTGGGAAATTTTTCTAGCCTCTATACCCTCTGGAAAAATACACTTGATTTACAACCACATCGCATACAACTGGGTATCTTAACTGTAAATCTAACGTAATGATTGTTCCTTCAGATATTTCCTTAATTTTATGTGAGTAATAAATACACCCTTTAACGACTATAGGTTCTAATCTTTTCCAAATGACTGATTTTCACTGCATTGCTACTGTACATTTCCTTTATTTAAATAACTAAATATTTCTAAACTGCTCCATTAGTAGATAGAAAAACATTTGCTATTTGTTGTTTAATTGCTGGGGAGAGGCTTATAAGCATATTGACAAAAAAATGAGCTTTATAACAATTCTCTAAGCATGTTATATTTGAAAAAGCACTATTTATCCAGTAGAAAGGATAATATTAAAATCCAACAAGGTTCTGTAAATTTGTCCTTTTAAAATATAAACTATTAAAATATTGTCAGAAATACAAAGAGAAATCTTTGTGTGCTGGTTCCATATCAAAGTTCTTGGGATTTTGCATTTACACAGAGCAGAGTTCATGAACTCCTGCTAACCACGCTAACAATCTACCAGGGTTTCTAAAGACTCAGCAGGGGTCAGAATTAGAAGGCTCCGCCATTAACATCCATAACAGGAGCGGTGACACTCAGTTTTCCACTGGGCTCCTCAAGGAGGGTCAGCGCTTTCGTTCAGGGATTGCAGCTCACAAAGGAAAGAGGTCTATAGCTAGTAATTCCAAATAAAATCTAGAGGGACATATTATTTCAGATTTTGTTTTTGAAAAGTGAGAGTGTTTTAGAAATTACATATGTGTATAGATATGTGTATAGATATGTGTATGTATATTCCATATGTTCATATAATAATACAATATCATACTAGCCATGCTCATTTTTTTGTGCACAAAAAGTAAAATATTTATTGTTGTGTGTGTTCTTAACTTAGACTATTTTATTTTTTTAATTTGTTTTAAATTTTTATTAACTTTTTTTATTGTGGTTCAAGTACAGTTGTCTCCATTTTCCCCCTACCCCAGCCATCCCCACTTCCCACCCTTGATCCTACCCAAAGAGCCTTACCACTTAGAAGGAATTTGAGTTCAAATTTTTGTTTTGGTTCCCAGGAAAGAAGATGTGAATGGAACCACAAATGTTTCTCTGGGATGCAAGAAAATAGCTAATTTGCACTGGCTGGCTTGCTTACTGGGTTGGAGCATCATCCTGATATACCAAGGTTATGGATTCGAATCCTGATCAGGGCACATACAAGAATTAACTGGTGAATAAATAAATATGCGGAACAGCAAATTGATGTTTCTCTATCTATCTATCGATTTCCCTCCTTCCTCTTTCTCTCTCTAAAATTAATTTTTCAAAGAAGAAAATGGCTAATTCAAGATGGAAGCCTGTTGGACGTACAATGACCCAAGCAATTTGATGCATCCCGTGCCCAAGACAGGTGGCAGATCACTTCAGAGACACTTAAAAATGAAGGGAATACATCTGAGTTTACAGATATACATTAGAAGCTAGTTTCAAAGCATTTTTTTAAGAAAATAGAAATTTGTACAATATGAATTTGTTATATATGGATTTTCACAGGCAAGAAAACATATTTTTTATTTATATATATTTAAACAATTCTTACCAAGTCCCTTTCTTCACTCCCTTCGCCATAAACACTTGACTTTCTTGAAATGGGTTACTGGAGCTTCGTTAAAAAAAAAATGCCTCAGGAAAAGACAATATTCAAATGTTAAGGCCAAGCTAACCATTAATGTTCTGATATTTTCTCTTCTTTCTTTTTGGGGGCCTAACTAGTATAAAATATCTGTATTTCCTGTTGCTGCCTGGGGCAGGAAGAGAGCATATCACCTTCTATCCACTTGTTTTTGAAGCAGAAGGAAATGTGAGCGTGATCTCCAAGGCCATGTTTATTCCGTGGTGGAGTCAGCATTGAGACTATTCCATATACAAGATTTGCATTCTAGTCTTTCTGATCTTTAATTTTTAGAAAGCTCAAGCATTATAAACACATACATTTATAATGACCAAATCTGCTGTCCTTCCAGCTCATCATCATTGTAGCAGTTATTCCACACTAAACAAAGACTTCTGCGAGATTTTATGGGGTTCTTGTTAACTATTCTCTAATTAGTCTGAATGATAAACTCAATTTTTTATCCTTTCAGATAAACCTAATTCAATAAGGCCAAAACTAGTGATTTCATAATAATCTCAATCTTATCTGTCCCTAATTCCAAGAAGCATACCCATGGTAGTCACAGCAATTTATACTAGAGAGCTAAATTGTCTCTTTTCTAAATTACCATACGCACAAATTCTGCCTTTAGGGAAAGTGCTTATGTTATTTGCATTCGTGGACAAGCTATTTATATCTAAGACATTCAAACTGACAAAAAAGTTAAGAGAGAGAGATAAGTTAATGGGAATACATGCAAAAAAATTTACAGGCATCAGCAATTTTCTTTATTACTCTTTCTATATTCACTTTACCAGAGCAAACGGTTACAGAGTGAACCAAACTGTTGTTTCACTCAGTTGTTTCACAATTTGATTTCTGTTGCAACATCTTCCTTAAAATGAAGCAACATTTTCCCTTTTAATTTGCTTTAAAAATTGAATTTTTCTTCTTTTAATATTAACATTTTAAAAGACAAATTTGCTTGACTCAATCACAATATCCACTCAGCATCTCTAAAAACAACTTTTTAACTGTGGTAAAAATACTTAACATAAAGTTTACCATTTTAACCATTTTTAAATAATTTTTTAAAGATTTTATTTATTTTAGTTTTAGACAAAGGGGAAGGAAGGGAGAGAGAGAGGGAGAGAAACATCCATGTGTGGTTGCCTCTCATGCACCTCCCACTGGGAACATGGTTCGCAACCCAGGCATGTGCCCTGACTGGGAATCAAACCGGCAACCATTTGATTCACAGGCTGGCACTAACTCCACTGAGCCACACCAGCCAGGGCCGTTTTAACCATTTTTAAGTGTACAGTTCAGTGGCATTTAAGTACATTCACAATGCTGTGCAACCAGCACTGCCATCCATCTCTAGAATTCTTTTCATCTTCCTGAAATTAAACTCTGTATCCGTTAAACAATAATTCTTCAGTCCTCCCACTCCCCCAGCCCCTGGCAACCACCATTTTATGTTCTGTCTCTATGAATTGGCAATTCTAGGTACTTCATATGAATGCAATCATAAAGTATTTATCCTCCTGTGATGTGACTGGATATTTCAGTGAGCATAATCTCTTCAAAGTGCATCCACATTGAGCAGCACTGTGAATGCACTTAAATGTATGTCACATGTCAGAATGCCCTGCCTTTTTAAAGCTGCATAGTATTCCATCGTATGTATCCACCATGCATTGTTTATCCAATTCACCTGGCAATGGACACCTGGGTCACTCCCACCCTTTGGCTATTGCGTATAACTACTGCCAACATGGGTATTCAAATGGCTGTTGAATCCTTGCTTCATTTCTGTGGGGTGGGTACCCAGAACTGGAATTGTTGGGTCATATGGTAATTCTATTTTTAACTTTTTTGGAAATGCCACACTGTTTTCCATAGTGGCTGTACCACTTCACATTTCCATGAACAATACAATTTTGCTACAACCTCATCAATACTTGTCTTTTTTTTTTTTTGAGTAATAGCCATCCTAGTAGGTAGGAAGTTGTATCTCATTGTGGCTTCAATTTATATTTCCCTCATGATTAAAGATATTAAGCATCTATGCATATGCTTATGATCATTTGAATATCTTCTTTGGAGAAATATCTATTGAAGTCCTTTATCTATCTTTTTCATGGGTTCTTGGTCTTATGTATCATTGAGTTGTAGAAGTTCTCCATATATTCTGCTCAGATATGTAATTTGCAAATATTTTCTCCCATTCCATGTGTTGCCTTTTCACTCTGTTGACAGTGTGTTTGTTGAATTTTTAAGCTTTAATAATTTAATGCTACAAATTTTTTAAAAATCATCTGAAAGTTAAATTATTCAACTTTTTTGACTTACATATTTTATAAATTTTGATAATAAACTTTTAATCTCTTCTTTCAATCCCTCCAAACATGCATAACAAAACACCAAAATTAAAAATTTTTTAAATTCACAAAATAAAATAAATAAATATAAAATAAATGTTCAAGTGATATTTTTTATAAGTTTGTAGTATTTGTAATTCTGAAATTATTGAAGCATAACACTGCACTAACACTTTTGGAACACTGTTTTAATTGTAGGATTCAAGTGGTGGATATATGGGTATACCATGCAATTCTTTCACCTCTTTTGTATTAAGAGATATAATTTAATTATGTTAAGTTAATAAATATGTATGAAGAAAGAAAACAGAAGCAAAGTGATTATCAGTATTATTGTACCGAACACAGAAATTCCTTTTTTTATTTATTTATTTATTTTTAGAGAGAGGGGAAGGGAGGGAGACAGAGAGGGAAAGAAACAGCAATGTATGGTTGCCTCTCACATGGCCCTCATGGGAACCTGGCCTGCAACCTAGGCACATGCCCTGACTGGGAATCGAACCGGGACCTTTTGGTTCCCAGCCCGCGCTCAATCCACTGAGCTACACCAGTCAGGGCCGAACACAGAAATTCTTGGTGCACTCTTGGCCTTCTTTTGCAGAACTCGTTCCAAGATTTCTTTTATGGCCAAGGAGTACTTTCTAGATCCAGAAAGGTTATTTATTTGTTTCCTTAAAAAATGACTATGACACTTCCTAAGACTTTCTGACATGCTAGAAAACAGTACCAAGGTATTTTACTCTGTCAGTTGTCCACCAAACATGTATTTAATAAGTATTTCCTACAGTGGAGATAAAATCATAAACAAAGCACAATCCTTAACCAACAGAAATGTATAGCCTAGTGAGAGAGAGAGAAGAGGGCAGGTAATGAGAGCCTTATGACAAAACATAAAGTGCTGTGACAATATGTTTAGCATTATAACACTATGGTATTATAGCAGACCACGGAACCAAAAAGGCATAGCATCTAACCCTCCTTACGAATACAATAAGGGCTTTCCTGCGTAGGAGACAGGCTTGGCAAGGGGTGGGGTAAAAGTATAGAAATTAACCAAGAGTGGAGTAAGAAATGTTTCAATCAGCCCCGGTTGGTGTGACTCAGTGAATTAAGTGCTGGCCTGAGAACCAAAGGGTCACCAGTTCAATTCCCAGTCAGGGCACATGGCCTGGGTTATGGGCCAGGTCCCCAGTAGGGGGCGCATGAGAAGCAACTACACATTGATGTTTCTCTCCCTCTCTTTCTCTTTCCCCTCTCCTCTCTCTAAAAATAAATTAATTAATTAAAAAAAAAGAGAAATGTTTCAATCAGAGGGAACCCCATATATAAATTCTTAGAGGTGCCAGGTAGCCTTGGCCACAGAAGGAATTTAAGATATTCACAAAAATAATCCATTCTCAGCTGAAAGTGAAAGAAAGCTAAATATTGCCCAAATATTTCAGTTAGAAGCAAATATGTTTTTGGCTTTACTTTGCTTCACTTTATGAATCCTGTGAAACTAAATTTTAAAGTTTAAATTATCCAAAGTGACCGTTTTAATTTGCTCTTGCATTCTGTGAATTGAAATAGGCCGATGTGTGCAAAACATGGAATGCATGCATGGATGACTTGAATACCCTGAATCGGGTATATAAGGTCACCTTTTACCAGAAGTTCTAAAACTTCAGTGAGCTCAAGTAGACTACATAAAATGCCATTTCTATGTCTCACTCTTAAGACTCTGACTCAGGTAATCTGGGTGTGGAACCTGGGACTCTGAAGTCTTAGCAAGACCACAAGAGATTCTTGTTTTAACTCTGCAGTAGAAATTTTAAACTGTATGAGATCAGAGAGAATAGTATAAGTTACCTATCACCCACCTTCCATAAATAATCAACACAGAACTAGTCTTGCTACATCTTTAGCCCACCCGTTGACCCTTCATCGCTATTTCATTTTGAAGATAATCGCAGGTATATTAACATTTTATCAATTAACACTTCAATTTGTATCTCTGAAAGAAATTTACTCTATTTTTTAACATGACTACAATACAATAATCACACCTAAAGACCTGCGGTGATCCTAATGCAACTGGTTCTCACTTTCAGAAAAACTGGACCGCCAGTCTGTGCCAGAGGGTGACAAGTCAGCATCCAAGTGGACTGCTTAGGGAAACACAACTTGATCTATTTCATCATGGATTCAAAACCTTTTGGTTCATGAATAAGCAAGATATTCATTTATGTTTCTGAAACTTTTACCTTCAAATCTTTAAAAAATATTTTTCAAAAGCATAAAATTATTAAACTAAATTATATTTTAAAACTTTTTCTAGTTATTGGTCAATTTTTAAAAGCAAAAAGTTGCTTTGGTTAAATAATAATTTTACATCTTACCAATCTTTAGAGAGGAGAAAACAGATTACTCAATTTGCTTTTCCTCCAGAGTTACCTGTATTTTACAATTATTTGGTGTTTTAAAACATTTTCCTCGATGAACCTTAGAAAAGTTTCCCAAAGTAACAAAGAACACAAAATGGGTCCTGAGAAGCTCCTTACAATTTTTTTCTTTTTTTTTTTTTTTAAGATTTTATTTATTTATTTTTAGAGAGAGGGGAAGGGAGGGAGACAGAGAGGGAGAGAAACAGCAATGTATGGTTGCCTCTCACACAGCCCTCACTGGGGACCTGGCCCGCAACCCAGGCATGTGCCCTGACTGGGAATCGAACCGGCACCGTCTGGTTCCCAGCCCACGCTCAATCCACTGAGCTACACCAGCCAGGGCAGCTCCTTACAATTTAATTAACTCCAAACATTAAAGAACCTTGCTACATCCATAGAATGCACATTTGAAAAGTCTTCTACAGAAAATCAAGGTTAGAGAAATCTAATTGCATGCCTTTGTCATATGTAAGCTTCTTTCCCTTGTCATCCTCACTCAGGACCAATATTTACAAAACTGAAACCAATATTTCCTTGACATTTCTCTCTGGTTCATCTGGTTCTTTAAAAAACAAAAGAGAATAGACTTTTAAAAGGGAAGAGAAAGGGAGGAAAGAAGGGAAGGAAGGGAAGGAGGGAGGGAGGGAAGGAGGAAGGAAAAGAAAAGAAAGGAAAGGAAGAAAAGATAATCTTCGGGTTTACATCTGAACATCAGTAGTAATATTGTTTTCTTCCTTGACCATGCAAATTAGGAAATTCTTTTCAATAATAACAAGTTTAAAAGCATATTCCATTTCACTGTCAGCCCATAAAACAATGTTTGTGTAATCCATAAATTATACGTTTGTATTTTTTATGTATTCCATCTTTTAATTATAGTGATAATCTGTGATATCATCTTACAAATTATTCCTATTAATTAACAGTTGAAAACCATGAATCCATATCAAAACTATAATATAAAATCACACATATATGATTATTAACTTTAGAAAGCAAAAGATTAAACTGCTTCTTGATCTTGTCATCAAAACAAGCATTTAGTAAACTGCTAAATATTATGCATTTAAGATATGTCATTTCTATTTTAAATCCTTTACTCTTTACTGGAGTTTTTTTTATTTGACATGTGTCCAAGATACAAAGACAAATCTTCTCTCCTCTTTGATAAGGTGTCAGAGTTTACTTAAAGTTTAAGAATAGAGCTGTTGAACTATTTTTTTCTATTGCAAGTTATATATGAGAGTTGGTAGCAGCCTGTTGAAAGAACTCCACCAGTAGATAATAGCCCTTATCTCACCTCTATCTATCATGCTATCAATTTCTTTATTACAGGAGTTTACCTTTGGGCAGCTCATATACCAGCTGTCAATCTGTCCTCACCCTGAGACTTTGCAGCAAACCAAGCTCAGATGTCTCAAAGCTTCACAAGAATAGATTGTTTTCCTTCTTTCTCCAACTAGGACAGGTGTAGTCAGATGCAAGCCTCTGGCATTCCAGATGTGCTCTGTCACAGTGCAGCCAGAATTTTTTTTTAATCTGTGCTTCCCAGGTCACAGCTTCTTATCTGGAGATTTTCTAGATTTTGCTTCTTGTACTAGTTTTACCTTTGCCCCACCCCCAAATCCCCTCACTAGGGCGGCTTTGAAAAGACTGGAACAACTCAGATGTCCATCAATAGTGTACTGGTTAAATAAATTATGGTACTCCATAAAATGAATTACTACGCAAAAGGAAGGAAGGAAGGGAAAGAGAGAGAGAGAGGAAGAAAGAGAGAGAGAGAGAGAGAGAGAGAGAGAGAGAGAGAGGGAAAGAAAGAAAGAAAGAAAGAAAGAAAGAAAGAAAGAAAGAAAGAAAGAAAGAAAGAAAGAAAGAAAGAAAGAAAAAGAAAGAAAGGCACTGAATATGTTCCCTATCTATTTATATATTGGTATGGAGAGATTTCAAAGCTGTATTAAGTAAAAAAATACAGAATAATATTACCTTTTGCACTAAAGAAGAAGAAAACATTTATGATCATTTGTATATTCATAAGGAAACTGAAAAGATATATTAAAAACCAAACACTAGTTACTGAGGTTGGGAGTGTATGTGAACTAGGAATGATGAAAGACAGGTGTAGTGAGAAGGACAACTTCCATAATATATTTTCTTATACATTTGTACTTATTTTTAAACGATATGACATATTGCCTATTCAAAATTTTACATTAAAAAGAAGGAAATAGTAGCTTTACTCAGTGTGAAGGGGCTAAATGAAAGAAAGGACAAAGAAAGTCTCATTCTTAGTCAGGCTACTGGCACAGTACACACAGTCCCTGACTTGCAGTGGTTTGACTTAACGGTTTCAGCTTTCCCATGGATGGTGGGAAAGCTGTATACGCATTAATTTCTCCCATGGCTAGTGACGTGCAGTGCTGGACAACGGCAGCCAGCCACAGCTCCCAGTTAGGTGTGTGGCCACGAGGGCAAACAGCCCATACTAAACAGCAGTGATTTTCTAACTTTTTTCATCTTGTGGCACCCATAAACTGATCACTAAAATTCTGCAGCACACCAAAAAATATATTGTATTTTTTGCCAATCTGACCAAAAAATAGGTATAATTTTGATTCATTCATGTTGGATGGCTGTTGTATTGGCTACTGTCAGTTTCTTATTTGACAATCTAAGGAAAAAGATGTCAGTGTTCCTGACTAAATAATCAGGCATTGCATGATTTAGAAATTCTTACGGCACACCAATGCGCCTGCCTCAGCATACGGGTTGAAAATCACTGCTCTACAGTGTACTGTGTTGCCCGCATTTTTTGTATATTGTGTTCTGAGCATGTTTAAAGTAGTCTAGGCTAAGCTAGACTACTAATGTTCAGTAGGCTGGGTATATTAAATGCATTTTTGACTTAACAATACTTTCAATTTACAATACGTTCATTAGGACATAACCCCATTGTAAGTCGAGAAGCATCTGTAGTCATATGGAGAGAATAAATTATCAGAAAATTTAAAAATAAAATTTAGGCCCTGGCTGGTGTAGCGCAGTGGATTGAGTGCGGGCTGGGAACCAGACGGTCCCGGTTCAATTCCCAGTCAGGGCACATGCCTGGGTTGCGGGCCAAGTCCCCGGTGAGGGCCATGTGAGAGGCAACCATACTTTGCTGTTTCTCTCCTTCTCTGTCTCCCTCCCTTCTCCTCTCTCTAAAAATAAATAAATAAAATCTTTAAAAAAAAATAAATAAAATAAAATTTAGTAAAGCATCAGTGAAAGAAGCTAGGATTGGTTCTGGTTGAAAAACAGGCTGGAAGACTCAAAATATTATCTACTAATCCTACAGGGGGGTTTTGGGGGGGGGGGGTTTTGTTTGTTTTTTTTTACTGGTTTGCTTCATGTTTTAAAAGTGAGCAAAAACATATTCTAAAGAGGAATTGCATTATAGTAGCATTGAATACTTTCTCCTCCAGCATTTTCTTCCATTTTTTAAGGACGGCACATGCACTGCCTCTTTCACACTTCAGATTCCAGAGGCAGAAGCTGAAGTGCAGAGGCCTGAGCCCTGGAGCAAAGCTAACTGGCCCCGATGCAGGCTCTACCACTTAGTGGTGGGGCACGGCCTGTGAACGTTATTTAACTGCATAGGGCCTTGTCTTTTCATCTGCGCAGTGGGGATCAGAATGGTTTCTACCTCGGAAGGTCACTATGAGGATTAATACGCAAAAAGCACGTATAACTATGCCTGACTTCAGTAAGAACCGTGTGAATGTCTGCTATTTTACCTGCTCTTCAACTGTTTCGCTGTTCACCTTTCTTTAAAAGTGTTGCCTCCTTGGTCTGTACTTACCCTTCCCATTAACCCTGTGGGCTTCTTTTCCCCTTCCTTTTTCTTCTTTCTTTTTAATAAAAGGATGTAATCAGACACTAAAACATTCCCACAGAGTTTCTTTTTTTTTTAACTTGTTTTTCAAGTACAATTGTCTCCATTTTTCCCTCACCACTCTCCCCCACCCCGCTGACCCCCACCTCCCACCCACCCTCAATCCTGCCCCCTTTGGCTTTGTCCACGGGTCCTTTATACATGTTCTTTGACGACCCTTCCCCTTCTTTCCCTGCTATCCCTCTCCCTCCTCCCCTCTGGTCACTGTCAGTTTGTTCTTTATTTCAATGTCTCTAGATATATTTTGCTTGCTTGTTCGTTTTGTTGATTGGGTTCCACTTATAGGTGAGATCATACGGTATTAGCCTTTCACCACCTGGCTTATTTCACTTAGCATCATGCTCTCTAGTTCCATCCATGCTGTCACGAAGGGTAGAAGCTCCTTCTTTCTTTCTGCTATATAGTATTCCCTTGAGTAAATGTACCATAGTTTTTTGATCCATTCATTCACTGATGGCAAAACAGTGGGATACAAAGTTATTTTAAGAAATCAAAGGCATTTTTGTACACCAACAATGAAACATCAGAAACAGAAATCAGGAAAAAAAAAATCCCATTTGCTACAGCAACAAGAAAATTAAAGTACCTAGGAATAAACCTAACTAAGGAGATAAAAGACCTGTACTCAGAAAACTACACAACACTGAAGAAAGAAATTAAGTAAGATGCAAATAAATTTGTCCATGGATTGGAAGAATTAACATCATCAAAACGTCCATATTACCCAAAGCAAGCTATAGATTCAATGCAATCCCTATTAAAATACCAATGACATATTTCACATATATAGAACAAACATTTCAAAAATGTACATGGAACAACAGAGTCTCTAAAATAAGATCATCCCAAAGAAAGGTATTCATAAACAAAAGAGGTCCTGGATGGTGCAGCTCAGTGGACTGAGCACAGGCTGCAAACCAAAGGGTCGCCAGTTCGATTCCCAGTCAGGGCACATGCTTGCGTTGCAGGCCAGGTCCCCAGTGGGGACCATGTGAGAGGTAACCACACATTGATGTTTCTCTCCCTCTCTTTCTCCCTCCCTTCCCCTCTCTCTAAAAATAAATAAATAAAATCTTTTTTAAAAAAAGAAAAGAGAAAGTGTGGGGAAATTCAGATTTAGAACAATGACATAGAGTTAATTTCTTCCATTTCTATACCACTCTATAAAGCTATATGTTATCTGATTTGAACCTCACAGCAACCCCTGGAGATCATCAAGGCAGATAAAAATAAGTGAATAAATAAAGCAAAGGACGTTAGAAAGTGTGCCTGAGACTGAACTGAGCAGTGCAAGTCAGTGACAATGTCTGACTAGCTCAGTTCAATTTATCGAACACTGCTAGAGCCTGGGCATTGTCTTGACCTCCACACCCCAAAATGTTCTTCACCAAAGAGCTCCCATGGTATACAGCACCTCTCAGAGTTTCACTCAACTTGATGACCATGCTACTTAAAAGCTACAGTAACATCATGTAGTAGAAAGGACTGGGGGTCCCCAGGCAAAATATCTTGGACTTCCTGATCTTGGGTAACTAACCTAATCTCTCTAAGCTGATATTCTCATCCCCAAATATATGAACGACACCACCAGGTGGTTGTAAGGGTTAAACAAGAGAATGAATAGGAAAGAGGTTTGTAAATTATGAAGTTCCATAGCAGGTATTAGGTTCTGCGATCTGACTTACTAGTGGAATGCCTAGGTGAAAAGAAGACAACAACCTGATAGAAAAACACCCTTAGATCCTCAACCCTTAAAAGACCTCCTGGGGAGAGTAGCAAGCGTACAAAACCTCACACTGTCTCCCCTATGGCGGGCACCCACTGAGCCAGCAGGGGTAGGCAGCATGGGTCAGTTCCATTCTAGCAAATGTATCCCTTTCCATTTGCTCCAACTGGTGGTAGAAGGTGAAGAGGGGCAAACCAGACAGCTGGTGCTACATGAAACAGAAAGATCTGTTTTACCTTTAAAAAAAAAAAAAAGGTGTGAGAAATCGTGGGAGAACGAAAGAAGCAGGCAAGCGCTTGGGGCATTTCAGCTGGTAAGTGAAAGAGAGAGAAACTGCCCCAAGACAGATGCAGTCCACACCCTCCATCTGCAGTCAGAGAGAGGCTCACATGTCAGAAAAAGTTTGTCTTCCCTCAGGGGAATGGTGAAGGCTGTCAATGTTCTAGCCATGAGAAAACAAAAAATCCATATAGAACATTCCGACATGTGGAGGCCTGATAGAGCTCAGAGCAATGTTCTATGGGAGTTTGACTCTTGCAGGCTTCTCACTTGGACTGGGAATGTCAGCAGGAGGCACGCTTCCCAGGGAGGGGAGGTGGTGTCTGAACCTGCTCAGAGGCAGGCCCACTGCTTATGATTTTGGAAATCAGTAGAGCGAGGCAGTTAGGTAAGCCAATTGTCAGTCACGCTGCCTGAGTTCACCTCCCAACTCCTCTGTTTACATACTTGACCCATGTGATTTTGAGTTGCTTTCCTTTTAAGTTGCTGAACATTGCTAAGCTTCAGTTTCCTAATGTATAAAATGGGGGCTAATAATGATGCTGCAATGACTAAATAAGATGTTTATAAAGAAATAAAAGTGCCTAGCCTATAGTAAGTAGCTGTTAAGTGTTGGCTAGTATTATAGTGTTGTTTCAAAAAACAAGTTTACTAGGTAATCTCAGCTCCTAAGGTTTAGAGACTAGGAAATTAGAGTAGAAGAAAGTGAAAACTTTCCTGTAGCATCAAACATAAGAAAATACCTTGCACACTCACGGGTAACTGGAAAAGGTTTCAACTTTTTGTGTTGTGAGCTAGTTTAAATATCAAGTTCAGTATCTGTATAGAAAGAGAGCAAATCCCAGTGACTACCTAGAATTGGAGCTTGGTTTGGATTCTAGCTCCTGATCTCATTAGTTCTATGACCTTGTGCAAGTCACAGAAGCTTTATGTCTGTTTTAAATTTGCAAAATGGGGGCCCTGGCTGGTGTAGCTCAGTGGATTGAGCGCAAGCTGTGAACCAAAGGGTCGCTGGTTCAATTCCCAGTCAGAGCACATGCCTGGGTTGCAGGCCAGGTCCCCAGGGGGGCCACGTGAGATGCAACCACACATTGATGTTTCTCCCCATCTCTTTCTCCCTCCATCCCCTTCTGTCTAAAAATAAATAAATTAAATCTTTTAAAAAATTTGTAAAATGGGATGATAATAATAGTATCTACTTCATGATGTTGGAGTAAAGATAAAATGAGATAATGCATACCTTAGTACCGCCCTGGTACATGATAAGTGCTAAATCATTGATAGCCATTGTTTCTTTCACTGCAAAAACAGAATCAGAGGGTTGTTTGTAATTAAATTTAAAGCCCACCTCTCTGAGTAAAGAAGAAAAATACACTCTCTATTGAGAATCAGTTCTTGTTCTCATTAGAAGTTACCTTCTCCTTTAAGAAAATTTCTCAGTCTTTCCTAGAAAGAAGTAATTTACCCAGAGTATCAGAATACTTTTAGATTGGCCCACCATGCAATTTGGCTCTCATTATTATGCTTCAACTAAACTGAGCAGAAAATTTATCTGAGGTAATTGAAAATTTTGAATTGTCTCTGGGAGCTATGGTTAATATTCTGCCTATATTTTTGTGTTATGTTTTATAATTAAGTCATAGTCATAAAAGCAATGAGGGAAATGTCTCAAAAATGTTAGCGAACCCCCCCACACATTTGCTTAAATGTTTATAAGCTTTATAATACTTCATTCTGCATATTTTAAAATTTTGCCAATTCAGTAAATTCAGTAGTAGCACAATTTTAAAATGTATATTAAGTACATCAGAAAATATAAATATACCCGTTCATTTATTCAGTCCATAAATGTTTCTGAACCCCTACTATGTGCCAGATACTGCACTTTGCTTTAAATCAAATATTCTGTATTTATTCGCTTTTGCAATGTTCTTTCATCTATCATTATCATTATCTACATATCATTCAAATTTTCACGTGATCCAATAATGTTGCAGCCTGATTAAATCAGTTAAATATTCAAAACTCTGGCACTTTAAGAATTTGCAACATTTTCCATTAACATTCCTCTCTGGTTTTATGTACTTGATCTGTGCTGTGGGATGTAGCATAAATTATCTGCCTTCAGCAAAACGAACGGCTGAAACGCACTGCCGCCTGACAGCACTTGTTAGGCCCTGAGCGGCTGGGAGCACACCCCGCGCTGGTGACTGTCTGCCTTTCGGTTGCCTCAGGAAAGTGTTCGGTAGTTCAAAGCACAAGGGTTGTCATCCAGGACCCCAGACGAGCCCAGCGTTCCAGCCTCATGCTGGTGGGTTAATTAATAAACAGTAAGCTAGGATGAGCCAATATTCTTAGCAGAATCCTTCTAATAGAGCCTAAGAAGAGGATGAGTATATTTTAAAACACAAAAGTTATTGTTTATGTAACTAAAAGTCATTCTTAAAATATCAGCTCTTTCAGCCTCCCCCATCCATTGGCTAGCTCTGTCTGGAATACCCTGCCTCGCCCTCCATCCCCTCCTCTGTGTCCACTCCGTGCCTCCCACAGCGCCCTGTTCAGCTCTGTTAATGATTGGGTGAGTAAGCCTGGATCAGGACCTTCACTTTCTGTACCTCGATTTCCTCATCTGGCAAGTGAGCATAACAATATCTGTTCTGCCTAACTAGAGTTTGTCATGCCATCAAATTAGATAATAAATGTGAAAGTGTTTTTTAAAACACCACACATTCTTTGGAAAGTGATTTGACCATATTTATCAGGAGCCTTAAATTGTTTTCATTTTTTTCATATTCATTAATTATACTTCTAGGTATCAATCACAATGAAAAACTATAAACATGGAATAATTTTTAAAATACTATTCAACATTTATAATAAAAATATGAAATAATTAAGACATCCAACAAAGAAGGCTAAATAACTAAACATTGACTCAATAAAACATAATATACCATTTTCAACCATAAAAATTATTTTAAAAGATAACATAACAAATGAGAAATATTTAAGATGTAGTATTAAAGAAAAAATGAGTACCAAAATTGCACATCTAATTTGACATGTAAAAAAGAAATATTTACTCACAAAAATACCTTTTAGGAGTAAATACACCAAAATACTAGTAATGGACATTTGGGAGTAAGAGGAAAATGAGTATATTTTTCCTCCTTATGTTACTTTATATCTTCCAAATATTGTATAAGTACATATTACTTTGAAAAGAAAAAGAAAGTTTGAACAGCACTGTGTCCTTAGATTATATTACTTCATTATTGTATAGAGGCTCTGGGATTCATCATTTTCTTAAATAAAATAAACTAATTAAATTAGGGCATGTTGTATTTGAAGCAGCTTGTTAGACAACCAAGAAAAATCTTGAATCAGATTTATTCTGCCTGTACTCAAAAATAACCTGAACTATTTTAACCAGTGAATACTAAGAGTTGCTCCTTTTCTTTTTGTTACTCAGATATGTAGTTAACCACTCTGAGGACCGGTCTTCTAACTCTATGCATGAGACATAAGTGCTAATGTTATCTTTGGAGTATTTTAGAATCTAAAGCTACCTTTAACTTTCACTTCTGAACCTTATCTTTCTTAAGTAAAGTTGTTCTGTTTGAAAGAATCATCCTTGTCCACAAGTTCAGCAAGTTTAAGTACTTTTCTAGGTCATCATCAAATTCCAAGGTTATCAAGTTTTGCAAATGTAGTTCAGGCTACTAAATGTTTCTATATGGGGGGGGAATTTTTTCAAAAAGGAGAAGAAGAGGGCAGAGAAAAGAAAGTGTCTATTTTCTTCTGATCAGAGATCTCATTTCATAAAGTCACATTTTGAATGTAAGTGGCTTTATGTTACCTTAAATATAACATTCTAAATACTTGCTTCTCATTTTCAGATACTTCTCATGTACTTTTTAAAGCACATCTCTTACTGAAGGTTATAATCCCCATTCTCTTTCTAGTAATATCTATACTGACTTAACTTACATAGAGAATAGTTTATACTAAGAAAAAAATCTAGCTTCTGAATTTATTCTAAATGCAAATCTTCCTTTTATAGCACGTAAATAAGAAAATTGCTTCATTTGACTATACCATCACTCTATCCCAAGTGAACTTTATTCATATGCTTTTTCATTGACTTTATCTACCCCCATCTAATTGACCCAAATGCCTTATCAAGTGCCCAAATTGGGTCAAGGACATGAGCTGCTACTGATGCTATTTTAAGAGAAAACAAAAATGCACTGAAGCTCAACCAGCTCCTATTCTGTCAAAATGCACCGTTTCTTTGGCACACACATGTTACGGTTCACCAGCAGGAGAAACAGTGAAAAGCTGACAAGGTAGCTCATCTCTAGAGAATGATTTGGCTATTTTTTCTACGGACGTGCACTAATACCTCTTTAAATAAAAATATATTTAATAATAAAATCATATTTTTATTCACAACTAGGGGATTTAGAAATTACCTGCTAGCTATAGATAATCATCTAGGAAGATCTAGATTTTAGATCTTTCATGGATGAGAAATGCTATCTCTTTTACCTCTTATACGCTGCCTCTAGCACATTTTACCTGCACATAGTAGGTGCTCAAAAAATGTTTGTTAGACTAGTGACACAATAATATAACTGACTGATTGAAAAGCAATTGCCAAGCTGTGCCATTCTGCAATAGGCACTATGGCTAATGCCTCAGTTAATTAGTGTAAGGAGGGAGGTCAAGCAAAGGCTTAATCCCCAAAAAGGCATTTTGACCTTGTTCTAGGCATAATTTCATATTTTCTTCTAGCAAGTCATCTCTCCCATGGATACAAGGGGAATCAGACAAGCAGAGAGATAGAAATAGTTTAAGATAATTCAGTAGTTAAGATAATTAACTCAAATAGATAATCTAAAATTTTTTTATTTAGAAATTAAACTGATAATAAATGAGCTGTTTATCATTTTGATGTGGAAAGTTCCAATATTTCAGTATGTGAGACTTGGTTATAAGAGTAAAATAGCAACATTAACTGATATGTAAACTAACACAAATTATTATTTGACCCCTATCTCATTTTATTATAACTGAAGTATTTTGTCACACAGTTCCACTTCTGAGGCAATAGTCTTCTTGTGATTGGTATGAAAGATCACTTAATTTAAAACATTTGGCTAATGAAAGGACTTCTATTTTTTGAATAAGGGAATTTTAATAATATGCTTTGCAGAATAAATAAATAATGTGAACATATGCAAGACAGCCTAAAAATATAGCTTTTTAAGGATCCCACAAATAAACCTCTATCATAAATGGGGTCTTTTTCAGAAGTTTAAATACAGGAGAGTTTTAACTTCTATTAAGATCTCACTGGCTTCAATATCTCAGGAAAGTCAACTCTCTCCTGTCTGTACATTTTCTTACTGTGAAAGTAGACATAATGCTACTTACTGCTTCCCAGGGGTGCTATGCGAATTAATTGGTTAATGTTCTTAAGGCACTGCCTAAGTGCTAACTGTTATCGTTAGCATGCATTGTATATCTCTTTGCAATTATCTGCCACCTTAAAATTCTATGGCTTGCAAGGGTTAAGGAAATTTTTATAAAAGGTTAAGGAAAGTTCAAGAAGTTAAAAAAAAAGTACATGGACTGAGGGAAGAAGAAAGGGAAATTTTGAATTTGGCACATTTTATTATATCCCTCTTGTTACATCAAGTTACATGCTTCTGCCTTGGCTGGTGTGGCTCAGTGGATTGAGCAGCAGCACACAAATCAAAAGGTCGCAGGTTCGATTCCCAGTCAGGGCACATGCCTGGGCTGTGGCTCAGGTTCCCAGGTTGGGGGCGTGCAAGAGGCAACCATTTGATGTGTCTCTTGCACACTGGTGTTTCTCTCCTTCTCTTTCTCCCTCCCTTTTCCTCTCTCTAAAGTAAATAAATGGTTTTTTTTAATTACATGCTTCTTAGACTATAAACCATTGAACTAAACATTTTAAATGGATAAATTGCATGGTATATGAATTCTATTTCAATAAAACTGTTATAAAAATAATAATAACTCTAACCACATCATCACACCAAAAAAAGTTATATACTTCTAGAAAGTGTGGGTCATTGTTCTAGAAGAAGAATTTCTATCCACATACATTTTGAGTTCAAAATATACTATACAATTTTAAGAAATCAATTTGCAATAGAACTAAGCAATTAAATTATGCATTGAGATAACTTATAATTCACTTCTAATAATTTAATTATTAATTACAATAGTTGAGATTTTATCTGAGTGATTGAAACTCTCTTGACATCAATGAGACCAGCTGGGGGTGGTGGTTAGGGGGTGTGGAGGGATCAAGCGAAAAAAGAGAGAGAGAGAACTCATGGACATGGACAACAAGGTGGCGATTGTGGGTGGGGAGGCGGGTGGAAGAGGGTGTAGAGAAGATGAATGGTAATGGGAAAAGATACAATAAAATAAAAAATTAAAGATAATAAATAACAACTGTTGGTGAGGATGTGGAGCAAAGGGAACCCTTGGACCGTGTTGACGGGAATGTAAATTGGTGCAGCCTCCATGGAAAACAGTACAGAGGTTCCTCAAAAAAATTAAAAATAGAACTACTATATGATCCAGCAATTCTCCTTCTGGGCGTTTGGTCAAAGGAAACAAAACCACGTAACACAAAAAGATATATATATATATGTGCCTTCGTGTTCACTGCAGCATTATGTACAATAACCAACACGTGAAAGCAACCCAAGTGTTCATCAGTGGGTGAACTGCTAAAGAAAATGGACCTATATAATACTGGAGTATTATTTAGCCATAAAAAGGAAGGAAATCTTGCCATTTGCACACAAAGGTGAACCTTGAGGGCATTATGCTAAGTGAAATGAGTCAGAGAAAGACAATTATGGATGGTCTTACTTTAAAATGGAATCTTAGAAAACAAAAACAAACAAGAAACCCAAATGTATAAATACAAAGAACAGATTGGTGGTTGCCAGAAATAGGTGAAGCTGGTTAAAACGTATGAACTCCTAGTTATAAAAATAAGTCCTGGGGCTGTCGTGTACAGCATGGAGACTATGATAAAGAATACTATATTTATATTTGAAAGTTTCTAAGAGTAAATCTTAAAAGTTTTCATCACAAGAAAAGAATATATATATAAAGAATGAATGTTAATTAGACATTACAGTGATCAATATATACAAATATTGAATTATGTTGCATACCTGAAACAAATATAGGGTTATATGCTAATTATATCTCAATTTAAAAAAAGAACAGCTCTGGCTGGTATGGCTCAGTGGATTGAATGCTGGCCTGAGAACCAAAAGGTCACCGGTTCAATTCCCAGTCAGGGTACACGCCTGGGTTGCAGGCCAGGTTCCCAGCTGGGGATATGTGAGAGGTAACCATTTGAAGTTTCCCTCCCTCTCTTTCTCCCTCCCCTCCTCTCTCTCTAAAAATAAATAAAATCTTTAAAAAATAAAAAATAAAGAACAGAGGTTGAAAAAGAGGCTGTAGGTCAAATCATGCACATCATTTTAATAATCACTAAATAAGGAAGACTTCACGTACTTATCTAGAAGGAAAGAGATTATTTCAGAAAAAATTAAAAGCTGGACTGAGCCTTGGCCAGTATGGCTCAGTTGGTTGGAGTATCGTCCAGTAAACCAAAAAGTTGCAGGTTTGATTCCCGATCAGGGCACATGCCTAGGTTACAAGTTCAGTCCCCTGTAGGGGCATGTATGAGAGGCAATTAAGTTATGTTTCTCTCTCACCTTGATCTTTCTTTCCCTTTTTCCTTCCCTTCCTTCCCCTTTCTCTAAAATCAGTAAGCATGTCCTCAAGTGAGGATTAAAAAAAACAACTGGTTTGATCATTAAGACAAGCCACTAAACATGGCAATTAAAGCTTTTGCATACACGGTATAACAATTGTACTATTTTGCTTAAATACTTGTGAATCTTTGGTGAAAAACCTCAAGTAATTGTTTACCCCAAGTATCCCTAAAACTAAAAAGTCATTTTCTGACATTCCGTTTTGAGTCGTAAAGAATATTAAAAACATCTAGTATATTTTAATCACACCCATTCAATTAACTCCCGCCAGGTTCCCCATCCTTCCAGACCATTCCAGCTGTTTGAGTTCAACTGCATTCCACCTTCTCCTTATCCTCTTCCCCCACTCTCCCACCCATGGGGTCAACTCTAACCCCTGTCTCTACCATCAGTCCTGACCTTAGACAATAATGATTTAATGAGTTTTAATTCAATACCGTGGAACCAAGCTCAATGTATCCCTTCTGACTGGCCCAACTAGTCCAGTTTTATCAAATGCACTTTGGTCTTACTCCAAAGGTCAGATCTCCATTTGCGGTAAGTGAACCGTTGATGGCCTCATTCCCTGAATTTGAGTTGGTACTGCAGTCCCTGGGAGTTACGACCCTGCCAGGCTTTGTCGAGCCCCTCTCAGGAAGAGAATCCTGCAGCAGATCCTAAGTCCTGAGGCAAGGGTTTTGAAATACCAACCTGACCTCATCCATTTTCAACCACCACAAGCTCCTGAATTCTTTGTACCTGTGCTTTGCATGCCTGTTGAAGAACACCATTATCCCCACATGAGACTCTCAAGATATATCTAATTTGATTGACGTATCTTTCACCTCATCTATAATGGAGAGTCCGACAGGCCACACTTACTCTCCAGACCCACCCAGAATCTCACGATAATGAACATTACAAAAACCTCCGTTCAATCACAGCCATTCCTTCCCGCCCTGCCATTTCTGCCCCAGGTGGCCTGATCGCGCCTGACTCTACTCTGAAACACCTTTGAGAACTTCTGTATTGCTGTTCTCCCGTCACAACTATACCTAAAGAATTAATTACGTGATTCTGCAACGAAATAGTGTGTGTTGCAAAATAGTCTCAGTGTATGACAGATTATTAAAATGCTTGGACTTTGTTTATGAGTTTAAGAATTTTCAATTCGCCCTGGCTGGTGTAGCTCAGTAGATTGAATGCCGGACTAGAATCAAAGGGTTGCCGGTTGGATTCCCGGTCGGGGTACATGCCGGGGTTGCAGGCCAGGTCCCCAGTGGGAGGCATGAGAGCGGCAACCGCACATTTATGTTTCTCTCCCTCTTTCTCCCTCCCTTCCCCTTTGTTTAAAAATTAAGAAAAGAATTTTCAATTCATATGGGCCTTTAGGGAATTATGTAAATCTTAACATAAAATGAAATTATAAAAATCCAAGTAAAAATTGGATGTATATGATGATTGCAATTACTGGAAATAAATGATGGAAGTCCACAAAGCCTGAAAAACAATCTGCAAACAGCAATGCACTTTATTATACACAGGTGAATAGTTAAGTTGGAATAACGTAATTATGGACTTCTTTACTTTTCAAAAAATATTTACTTTTGCATTTTGATACGGAAAAGGAAATTGTGATATTTATCACAAGATAATCCTTGCAAGTATGCTGAGATAATTCAGTGAAAAATACGATAGTTAATGCTTCCTTTTTAATAAATTCTCCCTTAATGAAATCTTGGTTTAGCTGTGTATTGATTTAGAACATGCCCCCTTTCACATGCACACGTGTATTTTCCAGAGAACCCAAAAGGTTAACAACTGTTATATATCATTATATCCGTGCAGTTTGGTGTAATGGTTAAGGACTGAATCAGCAATCTTAATATCTTACTCTTAGCTCCGTGACCCTGGCAAGTCACTGACCATCTATCACCTCAGTTTCTCTCAAAACAAATAATAATTGTTGAATTAGGAATACACCTATAAAGTATATTAATAGCTTTTAGTGATAAATGAGAAATGAATGTAAACTAATATATTATAGAGACCCAGTTCAGCTAGCCTACTTTCCTCATATAATACATAAAACTTTAATTTGATAAAAGTGTGTTCTTAGATTATAACTATGGCTATTGGCCATGGAGTGCAAGCTAGACTATTAGTATATTAAAACACTTTGCCAAATATCAGAATATTTCGACATAAACATTTAATGAAAAATACATAATGACATGTAATGACATATAATTGTTTCCATAGCCCAAAGTTAGGATTTACAATTGTAAAAACAAGAATTGTTAATTGGTAAAGATGACTCTAAATTTATAAATGGTATCTCTAATTAAAAAGTGTAAAGTTCCTTTCAAATGTATAATAGTAATTACACAGATTCACCAATTGTAATGATGCTCTTACAAAAATTCTGTTTTTTTACAAGTCATTGCAGAAATATTGCAGCAAAATTGAATTACCATTCTACTGTCTAAAAAGTGTACCTTCAAGCTGTTAAATGAGTGAACAGTGATCTATTATGACTTTAACAAGAACCTTATTCTCCATGGGAATTACTGCTATTAACAGTAGGAAATGCATCATTTAAAGACATTAAAATTTAATGGAAATGTTTTCACCCATTTAAATAAAAGTCCTTGTTCTTTACTTCACAATAAAACTTGCTTTTGCTAGCTTCTCTATTGTAGGTATTTATACAAAAATATTCTGGTTGCCTTGGCTGGTGTAGCTCAGTGGATTGAGCGTCAGCTTGTGAACTGAAAGGTCACCAGTTCTATTCCCAGTTGGGGCACATGCTTGGGTTGCAGGCCAGGTCCCCAGTTGGGGGTGTGTGAGGGGCAACCATTTGAAGTTTCTCTCCCTTTCTTTTTCCCTCCATTCCCCTCTCTCTGAAAATAAAATAAAGTCTTAAAAAAATATATTCTGGTTGTACCATTTCAGATGGCTTTTATATTTTTAAATCTCTATATTCTAATTTCTTTTCTATAGAGGCACTGGTAAAGAGGTATTAAATTAAGGCCTGGCTGGTGTAGCTCAGTGGATTGAGTGCGGGCTGGGAACCAAAAGGTCCCAGTTCGATTCCCAATCGGGGCAGATGCCTGGGTTGCAGGCCAGGTCCCCAGTGGGGACCATGTGAGAGGCAACCATACATTGCTCTTTCTCCCTCCCTTCTCCTCTCTCTAAAAATAAATAAATAGCCCTGGCTGGTATAGCTCAGTGGATTGAGTGCGGGCTGGGAACCAAAGGGTCCCGGTTCGATTCCCAGTCAGGGCACATGCCTGGGTTGCGGGCCAGGTCCCCGGTGAGGGCCATGTAGGAGGCAACCATACATTGCTGTTTCTCCCTCTCTTTCTCCCTCTCTTCTCTTCTATCTAAAAATAAATAAATAAATAAAATCTTTTTAAAAAATAAAAAATAAATAAAAATAAATAAATAAAATCTTTTAAAAAAGAGAGAGATATTAAATTAATATAACAGCCCTGACTGGAGTAGCTCAGTGGATCGAGTGCCAGCCTGCAAACCAAAGGGTCACCAGTTCCATTCCCAGTCAGGGCACATGCCTAGGTTGTGGGCCTGGTCCCCAGTTGGGGGCACATGAGAGTAACCACACATTGATGTTTTTCTACCTCTCTTTCTCCTTCCCTTCCTCTCTCTCTAAAAATAAATAAAATCTTTTAAAATAAAAAAATTAACAGCGTTTGCAATCTGATACATGAAAGGCTCCATTCCAGCTACAAACATATTAATAACACTATTAGTCAGGTACTTACTTCAAGATTAGACAAATTATTTACATTCAAGGTTCTTAGATCCTACATTTATTAGCTTTCTTCCTATATGCATTAGATAATATGTCAGGAATTTGATAAACATAAAATATATTTGTCAATATAAAAATAACAAGTGGGGCCCTGGCTGGTGTAGCTCAGTGGATTGACTGCAGGCTGGGAACCAAAGGGTCCCAGTTCAATTCCCAGTCAGGGCACATGCCTGGGTTGCGGGCCAGGTCCCCAGTGGGGGCCATGTGAGAGGCAACCATACATTAATGCTTCTCCCTCTCTTTCTCCCTCCCTTCTCCTCTCTCTAAAAATGAATAAATAAAAATCTTAAAAAAAAAAACAAGTGGGGGAAAAAGAACAATCTCAAAATTTTTAAATATTTAAAAATGATGAAATACCACATCCAAATATCAAATTGGAAAATATTTAAATTTGTTTTCATTCCCAATACTGGCCAGAATGCAAGTAAATGGATATTTATACTCATTTAATTTCAGAAAATAAATTGGCCCTTTCTAGGAGACAATTTGGTTATATGAATCAAGAACCTTGTAAGTAATCTTACCCTCTGAGACATAGTGTTACTACTTCTGGGAGTCTACCCTTAAGAAATAATGGAAAATGTTGACTATACCCTCAAAGCTATACCAGAATTGCTTATGATAGCAAAATGCTGAAAACAATCTAAAAGCTCAACAAAAGGAATGCTTAAAGCAAATTATGATACTAGAAAAAATAAAATATTTTACAGTTATTAAAAATTATGAATACAAATATTTTTAAATGAAAAGTCAAAGTGCTTATGATATAATGTTAAGTGAAAGGGTAGGATACAGCAGATGACAGGACACTGTGTACAGAGAAGCCTAAAGATCCACAAAAAAAAACACTCTAACTGATAAATGAATTCAGTAAAGTAGCAAGATACAAAATAAATATCCAGAGATCAGTTGCATTTTTGTACACCAATAATGAACTATCAGACAATGAAACTAAGAAATAATCCCATTTACTATTGCAACAAAAAAAATAAGATACCTAGGGATAAACTTAACCAAAAAGGTAAAAACCTGTACTCAAAAAATTATAAGATACTAAAGAAAGAAACTGAGGAAGATACAAATAAGTAGAAGCATATACTGTGTTCATGGATAGGAAAAATTAACATCATTAAAATGTCCACATTACCCAAAACAATCTACAGATTCAATGCAATTCTTATTAAAATACCAATGGCATATCTCACATATCTAGAACAAACATTCCAAAATTTATATGGAACCACAAAAGAATAGCCACAGCAATTTTGAGAAAAAAGAACAAAGTTGGAAAAATCATGCTACCTGGTATTAAACTATACTACAAAGGCCATAGTAATCAAAACAGCATGGTGCTGACATAAAAACAGACATGCAAATCAATGAAACAGAATAGAAAACCCAAAAATAAACCCACGCTTTTATGGCCAATTAATATTTGACACAAGAGGCAGAACATATAATGGAGTAAAGATAGTCTATTCAATAAATGGCGTTGGGAAAATTGGACAGATACATGCAAAAAATGGAACTAGACCACTCTCTTACCCCACGCACAAGAATAAACTCAAAATGGATTAAAGACTTAAATATTAGACTCAAAACCATAAAAAAGCCTAGAATAGAATATAGGAAGTATAATCTCAGCCAATTCTCATAGCAATATTTCTTCTTATATACCTCCTCAAGCAAGAGAAACAAAAGAAAAAATAAACAAATGGGAATACATCAAACTAAAAAGTTTTTAAGAGCAAAGGAAACCACCAACAAAATGAAAAGACAACCCACTGAATGGAAGAACACATTCGCCAATGATACATCTGATATGGGGTTGATATCCTGAATTTATAAAGAACTTATAAAATTCAACACCAAATAAATCCAATTAAAAAAATGTGCAAAGGACATGAATAGACCCCTCTCGAAAGGGGACATCCAGATGGGCAGTAGGCACATGAAAAGAAGCTCACCAGTGTAATCAGCAGAGTATTATGCTAAGTGAAATAAGCCAGTCAGAGAAAAACAAGTACCATGTGATTTTACTTACATGTGGAATCTAATGTAGAAAATAAACTAACAAAATAGGAAGAGACATAGATACAGAGAACAGACTGGCAGTTGTCAGAGGGGAGGGGGTTTGGAGGGCTGGGTGAGAATAGTGAAGGGATTAAACAAACAAACAAACAAAAACATAGACAGGCAACAGTATGTTATTATCCCAGGGAGAGGGGAGTGGCGGGAGGTAAAAGAGGGGAAAGTGGGGGAAAAATGGTGATGGAAGGAGACTTGATTTGGAGTGGTGAATACACAATATAACATACAGGTGATGCGTTACTGAATTGTATACCTGAAGTCTATATGATTTTATAAACCAATGTCACCCCAATAAATACAATAAAAAATTTTTGAAAGGGTAGAAAATTATATGTGTTCTATGATCTAAATAGGAATGGAGAGAGGAAAGTGGATTTTAAAAAGATCACAATGCAAAGATAACATGCATCCCTGTGTTCACTGCAGCATTATTCATGGTTGCCAAGACACAGAGACAGCCCGGTGTCCTGTGATAGAGGATTGGATAGAGATGTGGTCCATATATACAATGGAATACCACTCAGCCATAAGAAAAGATGAAATACTGCCATTTGTGACAACATGGATGGGCCTTAAGAATATGCAAAGCAAAATGTCAGTCCAAAGAAGCTAAGAACCATATGATTTCACTCATATGTAGGATATAAAACTGAAACTCATAGTTACCAGGGGGAAGAGGGTAGTGATAGAAGGTGGTCTGACTTTGGGTGGTGAGCGTACGGTGCAATATATAGATCTTGTACCATAGAAATGTCACTTATGCCCTGGCTGGTGTAGCTCAGTGGATTGAGCTCGGGCCTGTGAACCAAAAGGTCATTGGTTCGGTTCCCAGTCAGGGCACATGCCTGGGTTGCAGGCCAGGTCCCCAGTAGAGGGTGTGTGAGAGGCAACCACACATTAATGTTTCTCTCTCTCCCTTCCCTTCTCTCTAAAAATAAATAAATTAAATCTTTATTTAAAAAAAAAGAAATGCACACATACAACCTATATGATCCTATTAACCAATGCCACCCCAATAATTTAATAAAAAGTAGGGGGGAAAAGATCACAAAGCAACAAACAACAAGTGCTGACAAGGATGTGGAGAAAGGGGAACCTTCGTGCACTGTTGGTGGGAATGCAGGCTGGTGCAGCCATTGTGGGAAACAGTCTGGAGTTTCCTCAAAAAATTAAAAATGGAACTACTTTTTGACCCAACAATTCCACTTCTGGAAATATATTTGAGAAAACCCCAAAACACCAATTTGAGATAATACTCATATATTCGCCCCTTGATTTCAGGGCAGCATTATTCATGATAGCCACAATCTAGAAACAGACCAAGGGTACAGAGTTTCGGGTTTGCAAGATGAAAAGCCCCGGAGCTCTGTCGTACGACAGTGTGAATATAACTAATACTACTGAACTGTACACTTGAAGTAGCTAAAATGGTAAGTTTTATGTGATGTGTTTTTTACCAACATTTTTAAAAGGTATAACTTTATGAAACTTGGTATGTGTGTGGATGTGTATCAAGATAAATACCAAATTGTTAACAAGAGTTTTCCCTTCAAGGTAAGGAAAGGTGATGATCGGGAAGGGACTTTTTATGCTTTAAATACTTCTTCATATTTCTACTATTTTCAGTGAGCCGATACTACTTTTACATCTTTAAAAAAAAAAAATGGATGGGACCTAGATCCATTTGTGGTTTCTTGATCCTAATTGCTGTAACTTTCAATGAATTAAGTCACTTGTATCCAATTTAGTAGTCAATAGAAGCATACAGACTGCCAATCACAGCAGATATGAGAAATATTTAAACACATGTATCAACTCCCTAAGAAGTTACCCTACCTTTTCATCAACTTTTCAGTGTCAAAGTGTTGGGCAGTTAAAGAAAAGATTATTGTGCTTAGGGAACAGAATGGAATAGATGAAAGATATCAAACTGCTTGCAGACTATTGATCAGTCCACATTCAAGAGTAGAATAAAAATTAAATTGGAAAATGTTAAGTACCTACTTAAAATTACCTACATAAGATGAGCTAATTCACCAACAGAAGAAACACAACCCTTTGCAATCAAGTTTCTATTTTCATTGACTATGGTTGGTTTATTTACAGAAGCACAGTGACGGATATAGAGAAGAATCCATGTGTCAGGCTTGGTGATCATACCTACCTGCTCAAAGTGCTAAAAATCAGGGTCTGAACTCTTTGGATATACTAGCAAAGAATATGCATTCATTTATTCACTGACTCATTCAATAATTAGCTATTGAGCTGTGTCAGATATCATGTGCATCTAAAACAACTAGAATTTTGGTTTTAAAATATTTCCTGGGAACCGTCTATGAGTTTAGCACTCTGCTAAGTATGGTGGTTATTATAGAGGAATGTGGAGAGGCAACTATCACTTTATACAGTCAGCACTTAAAATAAATCTTTAGGCCCTGACCTACCTAGCTCAATTTCTTGTGCATCATGCTGCAGAGTGAAAGGTCACCAGTTTGATTTCTAGTCAGGGCACATGCCTGGGTTGCGGATTTGGTCCCCAGTTGGGGTGTGTGAGAGAGGCAACTGACCCATGTTTCTCTCTTGCATCACTGTTTCTCTTCCTCTCTTTCCCTCTCCCTTCCCCTCTCTCTAAAACATAAATAAAATCTTTTTTAAAAATAGATCTTTAGGATTAGAAGGAATATTAAAACAGTCATTTCTTACTTTTTTTGTAGCTAACATGTTTTTAATGAACTGATACTTTTTTTAAAGATGTTATTTATTTTTTTTTAGAGAGAGGGGAAGGGAGGGAGACAGAGAGCGAGAGAAACAGCAATGTATGGTTGCCTCTCACGCAGCCCTCACTGGGGACCTGGCCTGCAACCCAGGCATGTGTCCTGACTGGGAATCAAACCGGCGACCCTTTGGTTCCCAGCCCGCGCTCAATCCACTGAGCTACACCAGCCAGGGCTGAACTGATACTTTTATTAGGCAGTATTTATGTTTATAATGGCCTTGCTTGGGCCACTTTGCAACCATATATGATTTTACTTTCTTTATTTTAAAAGTTTACAAGAATCATCATAGTCAGGTAGCTCACTTGGTTGGAGCACCGTCCTGGTCACTGAAAGGCTGTGGGTTTTAGCCCCGGGCAGGGGTCTCACAGGAGGCAACTGATGGATGTTTCTCTCTTGTGCACTTTCTCTCTCTCTAAAATCAATAAACGTATCCTTGGGTGAGAATAAAAACATTAAAATTTTACAAGTACATGAAATCCAGAAGTTTAAAAACCATTGTCCTAGAGATCATCTAGAGAAAAAAGTATATATGTAATTCCATAGGCAATTGAATGGTCTCTAACTAGTAAAATGGTAAGATTGGAGCAGTATAATGGTAATAGGTTAGAAGCTCATTATTTGTTGACATCTTAACAGATTTTAGCAAAGGTAATTTACTAAACTGTAATAATAACAATAAAAACTATATAAAAAGAGAAACTATCACATAGAAGTATTTTAATACAGAAAACATGAAATACGAATAGAATGAGCAGGACATAAGTTTGAGTGATCCAAAGTACTTCCAAACAGACACACAAAACCATTACAATTCAGCAACAATGAGATTATTGTGTGTGTGCTAAACTGAGATATCAGAATTAACTCAATGCATTGTACATATTCTGTTCAACTCTATTATTCACTAACCCTAAGGAAAAAAGTAAGTCTTGAAGTATTGCCTCTAATTCTTTCAAGTCACTAAGGTGTATTATTATTTATTTACTATTTTTATAAATGGTGTTAGTACTACCTCAGTTTTAATCTTGGATTGTGACACTGACCCAAATGTGACTTGTCACTGCCTTGGGGCTTTCTCAGAAACACAATGAGAGAAAAAGTAAAGACTGATAAACCCTGTTATTTATTCTGTGGGAATATACAAAGAACAGTCCTACAAATCATGGGATGAATCACCGGGTTGCAGAAGATAGCATCTGCCAAGTTTCCATTCCAAACAGCTAGCATTTCTGCAGCTCCCTGTGTTCCACCCTTGCTGTAGGGCAGATGGATCACACTAGAACATCAAGTAGTGGCTAATCCTCAGGACTCAATAATTTCACTGTCAAATTGATAGCTTCACTTTTATTTCTCCTCTGAAATATGTATGTTACCTCTGATTTTCTTCTTGTATCATTTTTCCCTTGAAAAGCTACTCTTTCAATTTATTGTTATTTACACTCTCATCAAGCTATCTGCTCTGGGTTTTATAATTATCCCTTGAACACATTTATTTATGAACATGAACTTCTGGACATTATTTAAGTTATTTAATGTCAGGCTTGATCTTCACGGAAACTTTCCAGGGTGCAGTACTTGTGATTTCTTTAGTGAACCTACTTGGAAACCAACATCTGCCCACTGGAGCTAAGCCTTTGTCCTTAACAGTATTTCACACCTTGATGGCATTAGAATCATTTGTATGGCTTCTTAAACACATGGAGGCCCAACCTTAGCTCAGTTCAATTAAAATCAGAAATTTGTTATGAGATAATACCCACACATATATAGTTCCTTTCTCTACTTTGCAGCCATAACTGGAAACCACTGATAAGAGGTAAAAATCAACTATCTCAAAGTTTATGATATTGACCTGTTAATTATTTCTTTACATATCTGTCTTCTCTACTAGACTTAACTCTTTTAAGACAATATTTGGCTTATTTCACTTGTTTTATCAACTCACCTATTGATGGACACTTGGGCTGCTTCCATATCTTAGCGATTGTAGATAACGCTGCAATGAACATAGGAGTGCTCACGTTCTTTCAAATTAGTGCTTTGGGTTTCTTAAGATACATTCCCATAGGTGGGATTACTCAGTCAAAAGGCAGATCCATTTTTAATTTTTTGAGCTATCTCCATACTGCTTTCCACAGTGACTGTTCCAGTCTGCATTCCCACCAACAGTGCAAAAGAGTTCCCCTTTCTCCACATCCTCACCCGCACTTGTTGTTTGTTGATTTATTGATGATAGCCATTCTGACAGGTGTGAGATGGTATCTCAGTGTGGTTTTAATCTGCATTTCTCTGATGATTTCACTCATATGTGGAATCTAATAAACTGAACTAACAAGGAAACGGGGACAGACTCATAGACGGAGAGCAGGATGACAGCTGGTGGGGTAGAGGGGAGGTTAGGAGGTGGAGGGGCTGAACAAGAAGGAGAAAGGACTCATGGACATGGACAACAGTGTGGTGATTGCTGGGGGAGGTGGTGTAAGGGTACTAAAGGGTAAGGTAAAACATATACAATAAAGATTCATTTTTTAAAAAGACAGTATTTGGCAGAGCAGGTTTTCATTAACTTAATTTAAAAATAAAATCTCAACTCCTTACCTTGACTTACATGGCCTGGTGTGGTCTTTTCCCTACCTATCCAGCTCACATCTTCCCTGTGCCCCTGAGTTTCTTGCAACCATGACAAATGTAATCCTACCCACAGGCCTTTGCATTTAATGTCCTCTCAGCCAGAAACACTTTTCTCCCAGTCTTTTATTTCTCCAGGTCTTCCTCATCATAAGAGGTCTCTGCTCGGTCCCTAGGAAATCCTTTCCTGACCAGCCTATGCCAAGTAACCACTCCCCCCACAGTCTCTACCATCTCCCAGTCTTATTTCCGTCATGGAACTTACCTCTATCAAAAATTAATTTTCTTATTGATTATGTGCTTATTTATTATCTATTTCCACTCACCCATTCCACCCATCCCCATACTACATTGAAAATTCTAAGATTCAGAACTTTGACTTCTCTGCCATTGCATCCCCAGGGCTTACTTACTGTGCCTGGCACAGAGTAGATCTTCAATGAATATTTTTGAGTAAATGTTGAATAAGCATTTGAATAAATGAATGAATCCATGAATGAATGAATGAAAGTATAACCCCAGCAGACCATTCAAAAGTTCAGGACCTCTGGTCCTTTGTTTTGGTAATATCTTTTTAATGTTTCTTTCTTATCACTTGATTTTCCTTTGAGTATGTGTCCATTATTACACCGTTTATTGAAGTCATTGTCGATTTTAAATCATTGCATTGGCTTTTTTTTTTTCTGTAATTCGCTCCCTCTTGTACCTGATCAACTTGTGTTTATAAAGTCAATGATTTCTAAAAGTACCAAGAAATGGAATATGAAAATCACATGCTGCTCTGCATGGTTGGCCCGGACCCACAAAACAAAGGGTCACCAGTTGGATTCCCAATCAAAGCACATGCCTGCGTGGGTTGCAGGTTCAGTCCCCAGTAGGGGCGCATAGGAGAGGCAACCGGTCGATGTTTCTTTCTCTCTCACACGGATGTTTCTGTCCCTTTCTTTCTTCCTCCCTTTCCCTTTCTAAAAATAAATAAATAAAATCTTTTAAAAATAGAATTAAAAAAAAATCTCAGAACTGCAGAAGTGACCGACAGGTCAGGTCCCTGCCGACACTGTACTCTAGTGTTGGGCAACATTCTCAGTCTCTAAGCTGCAGTATCCCCATCTGTGAAGAGGGAATGATGATAACCATATGCGATGCTGGAAATGCAGACCTAGAGCTGCAGTGTATCCACATGGATATATCTCAGACATTGCTTGAGCAAACAGTGGCAGCAGAGGGACCTATACACTGTGATGCTGTTGATAAGGATGCTCCCATCGTCACAGCAGAAGATGGCGCAGAATCGCCCCATATTGATAGAGCTTACAAAAGGAGAGATGTACAATGGGCACCTGATAAGCTGTGACAACTGGATGAACATCAACCCGCACGAGGTGATCTACACATCCAGGGAGGGAGACACGTTCTGGCGGATGCTAGGCTGCTACATCCGCAGCAGCACCATCAAATACCTGCTCATCCCTGACCAGATCATCACACAGTCAAGGAAGACATGGTATCCAAAGGTCGTGGTAGCAGTAGCACGCAGCAGCAGAAGCAGCGGAAAGGCCATGGCACGAGGGGTGCCGGACAAAGTGTGTTTGGCGGCCACGGTCCAAGCGGGATCCCAGGCCCCAGAAGAGGTCAGCCAGCAAAGAAGCCGGGCAGGCAGATGGGCGAACAGTGAGCTGGCGCGTGTCCCCCCGAGACTGGAGCACCGCCCCGCACTCTCAGCGGCATGTCTGATCCATGAGTCTGTTCAGAGCAGAAATAAGAGGCAGCTGTTGGTGGGACCTTCACCTGTGCACTTTGTTATTCTCTTTATATAAAGTCCTTTTTTTTTTAAGCCAGCACGTCTACAGTTTGAAATGTTATTTGGTGTTCTTGATTTTGTGAGTTGCAGCCAACTTGATTCCTGGAAGGTTCTGTGTGTTCGTGCATCTTTAGAGTCCTCGCCCTTGTGTGTGAAGGGAGGTGTTTTCCAGACAGTTTCGTTTTGCATCTCTTGTTGGCTCACTGTGTGGCAGACAGACAGGTTTTCCTCCTAAGCTCTTAGCACAGAGATTGACAGTCGACGGAGTTTTCCGGAAACACAGACATGAAATTGTCTCTTCATAACGAATCTGGACAGCCATGTGCCTCAGAAGCTGCTGTGGAAATGTGGCTGGGCCCTGCCCCTTTGCCTCCTCCCTTCCTCTTTGGGTTACAAAAATAAAAACAAAACACAACAACAACAACAAAATTACATGCCATCCTGCTGTAGATTATTAGGATTTGGAGGCTAATAAATTATGAAGATTATTTATCCTGCTCTATTATACTCTATTAAGTCCTTGGCATCTTTTATTTTATTTTTTTTAAAGATTTTATTTTTATTTATTTTTAGAGAGAGGGGAAGGGAGGGAGACAGAGAGGGAGAGAAACAGCAATGTATGGTTGCCTCTCACATGGCCCTCACTGGAGACCCGGCCTGCAACCCAGGCATGTGCCCTGACTGGGAACCGAACCGCGACCCTTTGGTTCCCAGCCTGCGCTCAATCCACTGAGCTACACCAGCCAGGGCTCCTTGGCATCTTTTAGAATAGCATTTATTTCATTGTCTTAAAAATAAAAATAATTCTGCCTTAAATTTATATATTAAATATATGTAAATTATACATTTAAACTTGAATTAACATATTTTCTTTTTTTAATTGTTTTTTTAAACTTTTTAAGTTGCTGTTCAAGTACAGTTGTCTCCATTTTCTCGCCACCGCTTTCCTCCACCCTACCCACCCCTAGACCCCACCCTCCATCCTACCCTTTTTGGGCTTTGGCCATGGGTCCTTTATACATTTTTCATTTCTTTTAAACAGATATTTGAAAGTTTAAATTTTTTTAAAGATTTTATTTATTTATTTTTAGAGAGAGGGGAGGAGAAAGAGAAGGAGAGAAACAGCAATGTGTAATTGCCTCTCACATGGCCCTCACTGGAGACCTGGCCTGCAACCCAGGCATGTGCCCCGACTGGGAATCGAACCAGGACCGCTTGGTTCCCAGCCCGCGCTCAATCCACTGAGCTACACCAGCCAGGCAGAAAGTTTAAATTTTTTAAGGTCAACAATCCTTACAGAAATATCAATTTCTAATTCTATAATGAAATTTAAAGTAGAAAAGACTTAAAATGCAGAAACTTAATTTACAGAGAAAAGAATCTATTCTATAAAGTATGCTTCAGCTAAATGGCTCATGTAAGAAACAGAATAAAATATCAAACAAGATATAATTAAAGTAAATGCATTATGTGATATCTTTTAGTTTATTACCCCATAACATAACATTCAACTTTTTTCAGTTGCTTATATATTTTTTTATTTTAAAATACGGTATTTATTTTTTTAGAGAGAGGGAAGGGGAGGGAAAAAGAGAGGAAGAGAAACACTGATCCATTGCGTCTCGCGTGCAACTGGCAACCTTACGGTTTGCTGACTGGCACTCAACCCACTGCACCACACCAGCTAGGGTTTCGATTGCTTATATTATATTTAAATGCTTTTTGATCACGCAGTCTTCCTTTATCAAAAGACCATGGAGGGCCTTGCAAATCATGTAATGAAATTCAAATTTTATCTTAAGAGCAATGCAGTGCCATTGAAGGGTTCTTAAGCAAAGAAAAATATTATCAGATCAGTGTTTTAGAAATTTCCCTCTGCAGGGTGGGGAATATAATGGAAGAGAACAGAGCTAAAGGCCAGGAATCCTAAATAAGAACTATTGACCTGGAATTGGTAGTGAACACAAGGAAAAACCAACAGACTTAAGGAGATAAGACAGACAGAACTTAATCATTGTTGTTTACGATATCTTGTCCCCTTTTATTTACGCTTTTTGTTCACTTTACATGTGAGGAAGGGGTTCAAAGTTCTTTCACATTAAGGACTGATGGAAGTGACATCTTGCTCCCTATATTTCCCAAAATCTTGGAGGAGTTACCAAAGCAAAGCTAGAACAGACTCACAGAATACTGATAAGGTACAGCCATATCAATATATTTGACATGTAATTTCTTTTGTCCCTTTTACAATTAGCAATACATAGTGCATAAGTAATATATAAGAAATAAGGTGACAAACAGCCATGCCACTTGCTTGTCCCTATATTCCAAAGATTATGGCAGCTGCCTCCCTATGGCTCTTCTGTAAAAGATACAATGGTTTTTAATGGTCTGAAGGGCCTTTATTTTCTTTCCTTCCCATGTCTGTATGTCAAAATCTAAAGCACACTCCCTGGCTCATTTCAACTGCCATCTCTCCATGCAGCCATCTCAGAAGCTAGCACCTGGACATAACAAATCTTTCCTTTTCAAAATTCTCATATTCCTTTTATGATATTTCATGTTCCACTTGGTGATGAGGTCTTATCTCCAGTAGACTATAAGCTCCTTGTAACCAGGGTCTTTGTCATTTTTTCTTTAATTTATCCACAGTACTTAGCACAGTGCCTGGCACATAACGGAAACTCCATAAATACTTGTCACACTAATAAATCAATAGCTGTTTGCAGCTGCTCCTTTCACCCCTGCCTTGTTTCACCTAGATCAATAGCAATGGAAATGCTGCCAGAGATCAAAGCCTCAGGAGACCTTCTGAATAATAGGTTAGGAAACAAGATTCACTGGCAACTTTGTAGAAACTATACCAGATATTTTACTTAAAGAGATACTGCTAAACCACATGTCTAAATTTTGATTTATAACCTCTCTGAAAAAAATCCCAATGGAATTTTTTTAGTATCACAGTTGTAACCATAAGTCTTTTTTGGAACTTGGTTATCCCTGTGTATCAAACTGTACATGAGAAAGTGGCTCAACCTAACCAGACTGGGTGCCTGTATTGAACCCAACATAGTATTAATACCATTAAAATAAACTTTGAGCTTCACACACATTTTAGAGGTAGTTTTCCAATGACATCAATTTCTAGAAAACATCATGTTGAAATCTCAAAGGAGAAAGACAACTGTTAAAGATGATCGGGTTCACAAACCTGGAAGCTGAAGTACCTTTCAAATGTCGCAACAGTCTCAACAGAAAGCCAGCTAAAGTCCTATCTACATAAGCATGGAAAACATCTATGTTTTTAATTCCTTTCTTATTGTTTAGAATGCTTAATTTTTTAGCATTGTGAATACTCATGGGCCTGGTAATGAGTCAGAGGTATATTTGGCTTCTGAGTTTTTAGGAGAAAGGAATCCGAGCTCCGAATGCTCCAGAATATTTGGGTTTTTGACTAAATCATTCCTAGTTGCATTAAATAACACTAACAAAACAAGGCTATTAAAAAAGAACACTTGATACTGAAAGGGTAGTGGTAATATGGCATGGTATCTAGGACTTGCTGTACAATATTCCAGCAAAGGAGGAAAAGGAGATGATCGATGAAGAAAATGCCAAAATCTAATAGCAATTTAATTTGGGAGACAAGTAGATGGGAGTACATTTTTCCATCTCTCTACGTTTGTACGTTTGATTTTTTTTTCTCTTTGCATAATATTATTGCAAAAACAATTTTAAATTAAAAAAGAACTCCAGACAAATAGTGCCTAAATCCTGAGTCTTCCTTGAGAACTGCCATCTCAGTTGACCCTAGACTCATGTCCTTAGAGTTGGCTCTCAGCTTTTATTTCTTTTGTTTCGTGCAGGGGGGTGGGGTGGGGAGTGCTTTCAGAGAGTCCATCGGACCTATGGCCCAGAACACTGAAAAACCACCAGACATTTCAGGGGCGTTTCAACTGAATTTACTGGGGTCACATTGGTTCTTGACTTTGTATCTCCTCTCTAAATTTCTGGGGACACAGTATCTTCTTGGTAAAGTTAGCGTGCTTTGTGCTTGTGGTAGACTTTGTGTTTCCTGTGATAACAATTCCTAAATTTACATTTGGGGATCCACTCCAGCCCCATTCTCAATCCATGATGAAGCTGATTCTATCGCTGAATTTTGGGATGGAGTTTAAGACCAAGACCAAGCCAATCAAAGCATCCCATCCCCCCAGCCGCTGACTGGTTTCTAGATGGATACATGACCTAAACAAGGAGATTCGGACCTTGAATTTCTGTCTGTGCTATGGGAAAAGTGAACTCTTTACCACTAGATTTGATATTCAGTTGATAGGTTCTTGCAGTTGCTTGAAGCTATCGTGTACAGCCATAGATTTAATACAGCAGAAGGTAGCTATCCAACCAATGAAGGTGAACAAAAGGAAGATAGGTTCTAGTGACATCATGTGAGCCCTGACCAGCTGCCCTTGAAGACAGTCCCTGGCCTTGAGCTACGTGATTAATTACCTGAAGCACTCTGATATGCAGCTTAATCACTCCCTTTCATAATTAAGCCACATTGTATTGTCAGATGGCTTGACAGCCTAGTTCTTTGTAGAGCTTGCACTCCAAAGGAAGATGCATAAACTTAAAGCATAACTCTTACTTATCAAAATACACAAATGAGTTCTGAAAATGGGGCTTCATGGCCATTAAATTCTATCATTAATTCAACCACGATTGTTTGCCTGGTGTGTGGCTGTGCTAGGTGCCAATTCCAGCAAGGGCAGAGCAGCTCAGCAGTGGCAAATAAATGCAGTCCCTAAATGTTTCCATTTGTTCAATTGACATATACCTCTGTTTGAGATCTTCACAACAGAAAATTTTAAAAGCATTTCAGTAACATAACTGTTACTGGCCCAACAACCTCCTGGGTAATTGGGGGTCCAAGTGACACACTCAGGATGGGGTTAGAAGGACAGGGGTTAGAATTTGCTTAAGGTTTCCCCTAGATGCTGAGCTTAGAACAAGGATGATCCCAAAGGTAGCTGCCAGAAACAATCCCACCAAGACAAAAATGTAAGGGGAATGGGCACAGAGTTCAACAAAAACAAGTGGAAGCGAATGGAGAAATCAGGAGCAACTGGTTGGAATAGAAGATTCCAGAAGATGGAGGACCTCAGAGACTCGGTTGTTACATCTTCACTCAACACCTAGGGAAGGGCTATGAAGTCATCAGGCTCTTTCAGACAAACAGCAGAAAAATATTGTAGAACCATCATTATTTTTACTACACAAGTGAAAAAAAGTTCTCTTGTCTGAATGGAAATCAAAGAGCATCAGAAAAAGAAAGAGAACCCATAGATTTCCTATTCTATCACACATTTTGCTTCTTTCAGTTGTGAGACAGAAAAGGTAAATTAGCAATCAACATACATTCCAATTCCCTTCTAGTGTGTCTTCCAGTACTGCAGAGACTAGAAAGCTAAAAAACCACTTTCCTATATTCCCCTGCAGCAAGAGTTCTGGAATCAGGACCCAATAAGTAGATGCAATCACATGAGATCTGGAAATTGGAAGGGAGGTGAGAGCAACCACCCTGCTATTCTCTCTTGCTGCTGGCAACTAGGGTTGGGGAGGGAAGAGACTGCGCTTTTCTACAGCAGAGTGCCTGTGCTGTCACTAGCTTTGTGAGGCTACTGTGACAAGCTCTTGAATTCCAGTGTTCCATGGCAGCCTCCTGATTTCCCCTCTTTCTCGGCCAAGTAGCAGCTAAACTTCAGGCTTGCTCAGCAGTGTTATCCTGGGAGTTAGTCCTACAGGCCCAACAGTGAGCTCACGACTCCGATTTTATAAGGACAAAAATTTTTTTTAAAGGTATTTTTTTTAAGATTTTATTTTTAGAGAGAGGGAAAGGGAGGGAGACAGAGAGGGAGAGAAACAGCAATATATGGTTGCTCCTCACATGGCCCTCAATGGGGACCTGGCCTGCAACCCAGGCATGTGCCCTGACTGGGAATCGAACCGGGACCCTCTGGTTCCCAGCCCGTGCCCAATCCACTGAGCTATACCAGCCAGGCAGGACAAAATTTTTTATATTGAAATTTCTTCTTAAAAAAGCTAGAACGGTTTCCGCTTCCTGAAACTGAATCATGAAACATTCTACTTCCTAAAGCATTACAGATTCGTGATGATAAACAAGTCAAGCCAAAGATGAATCCCATTTACAGGGAGGTGTCATTAGGACGCAAAAGATAGTACTTTACAAAAGAAATGCATTGGGGTGTATGCAAATGAGCAAAGCAGCAGAATATATAAATCTCTGCAGCAGTTGGTAGTCTCACTGTCTGTCCTCAGGTAGAAGGCTTTCCACGGGGCAAACTCCCATAATGCCAAGCCACCCATTCAGCAGTATTAGCCAAGTTAATGAGGTTACTGGTACTCACTTGTTGTCATTTCCCCATTGTAGGCACTTAGGCCCAATGTGAAACATTAATAAATAGAATAGGTCACCAAATACAGTGGTCTGGTCAGAATGGAGCTATTTGTAAAGGTTATGAATCAGATTAAAACCTTCATTTGTCACAGAGCCAGGGAGACAACACTCTTTCCTTAGCCACAGATCTCTCCACATTTTTCAGAGAACAATTACATAAACCTAGATTACAACATTATTAGAAAGCATTGCCAGTTAGTGTGTGCAGAGCAGTATCTGTTTCTGCCATTAAAAGCACAGCAAGGAATAATAGCCATGAAATGGCATTCCTGGAAGAACATGGGCTTGAAAGTAAATGTGGCAGTTGAATTTGGCATCTTGCAGTGGCCCTAGAAGGAAGGTGATTCAGCTAAAATGTGGTATTTGTGAAGATTTTATTCAAAACCTCTATCATTTTTCAGCAAGGCAAATAGGAGGCACAGGGCTTCCCTGCCCCCGCTGCTCCAATGCCATCAAGGTGGGAGCTCTAGCTCTATCCAGTGTTTAGCACTGTCTCAGGGTCATGGACTCCCCCTTCCTCCAAAGACCTGGGAGTCCAGTTCCTATGGTGCTGCCTGGGCAACTGACAAAGTGACGGACAAATTCCAAAGGCTAGATCTGCTTACAAGCTGCAGTGGTCTTTGAAAAATTAAAAATCACAGAGACTTCAGAGACACAGAGGATTGTTGTGACTATTTACTGTTTGTGAATAACCTTTTAAATGTATTTTACACTTGGAGGAGATTGCACAGATATCACCTTATTTGCATTTTCAAGGATCGATATGTAAACATTTTAGTCATTATGCATATGCTAATAGTATAGATGATTTGGTTTATATATTTTTTATGGTAAGTCTATCCGCTTTTCATTCATGAAAATCCTAGGAAAAGAAGTGCTACAAAAGAGAAAACAATCCAAAACTTTCTACTTTAGTCACTGAAAGCTCATGAGGTAACTTGAATTCCTATTGCTTAGCTCCTCTAGATGTCTATCCCCTTATTAAAATAACAATTTTATGTAGCATTTTTGCAGCAAGAGAGCATGACAATCAAGCCCAAATCCATATTCTGCAACTCTGTATATGTTCTTCCCCTAAACTTATCGTTACTGACCAAATTATAAAGATTTAAGGAAGAAATTTACCACATTAGCAAAACTTAGAAATAAAGATCAAAACAAAACAAAGGGCACATTTTACTATAAAATGCCATGTGTGATTTTAAGAACTTTAGAATATAGTGTTCTACTGCCATAAAATTAATTCTTGATATGTATATGTGTGAAATGTATTCATACACAGTACCAATATTTGAAGACTTGGTCAAATTAGATTATTGAAAGTAGTATCAACACTTGTTAGTTGTTCTTTTATGAATCTTAACTTTACAAAGCAGGGAGCTGCTAAAATAAACATTAAACACAACTCTATTTTGAAATATAAAATAAAAGATCACAGAGTTGGCCTCACTGTCCATTACCTATGTATGTATCAGACCTTGCAAGTGATTCTGCAGTTGTCACAAGGGGCGGGGTTGGGGAGGTGGTGGGAAGGAGGGGCTCTGGGCCTGTTAGATATCCGATTCCTCTGCTCTGCGAGGTGTCTAACTCCCTCACCCAGCAGAGCGCGGGGTCATCCTCGGGTCACAGTGGTTAAAGATGGCTGTCAATTCATTGCCTGGGCTAGGTTTCAAGTCTCCTTTATCTCTGTTATATTGATGATTCCTAGTGATAGCTTAGGAAATTAACCACACCATCTATATGCATCTTAATGGTGTGTTTCGTAGCACCAAAGTGACTGTATTAAAAGCTCAGTGTGCTGTATTTAAAAGAATCAGTTACCCTTTGAAAGCTAAGAACTGGAACAAATATACTTTCACCTGAATAAACAGTTATGGTTCTATGGTGCCCTGCAAATTTAAAAAAGAGGGGTTGTAATAAAACAAGTTGAAACTAGCTGATCCTGCCTTTTCCCCATGCAAAAGTAATTATTACTCAGTCAAAAATATGCAGGGAAAAAGAGTAATTGCATCCAAAGCCATTATAATCCTGAGAGTATCCACCTGGTGTTTTTATTTTGATGAATACCCTTTTGGTTCCTATGGCTGCACAACCTAATGTTTGTCACAACTCCCTATGGCTAAGGAGAAAGACAAGACTTAACTGTAAATTTGCACACACTTTATTGCAATGCAATGGCATTAACACATTTAGCGGGATTGTCATTCCATTTAATTACTCTGATTTTGACTTGGACCTACCACAGATAAAATTGATGGCATGAGTTATGAGCACCATAAAAAAATTACTGCTTTCTCTTCAAGGGATGTTCTTTTATATTCTCTGTAGCTATCTGACTTAGGTGAAGAAAAAATTAAGCATGGTAATAGGATAGCCATCCTCAAATTGCTTTCTTCCCAACTGAGTTATTCCTGTCACATGACAATGATGCATGGTCATTTATTTTTCAGCCTACCTGGGTAAGATCTGTGACAGCTAAAGAAAAATAAACAAATAAACAAACAAGCAGACAAAAATAGAGAAAAGCCTCTGCTAAATTATTCCTGTATTTATTTTCTATTACATTTGCTATTTCTCAGCAATATTTGATGATACTCATTAAGCTTTTGCCTGAGACAAGTAATAAAAGCTCGGGAGCTAGACACTAAACTCAAAATTTATTCAGTTAGACAGGAGTTATGATAGAGCTATGGTAGTAGTCACTGCCACAGATTTAGAACTGCCAGTAAGAGGAAGTCAGCGGCCCCATTCAAGTGAGCGTGCGGTGGTACAGGGCTGGCATCTTGGCATGTGTTGCCAAGTGGAAGGGTGCCAGGTACGGGCTAGAAGAGTGTAACGTGCTGGCTTTCTCCTTCACAAGTTGAAAGAAAAGCTTTAGCAGCACAACATCAATGTTTTATGTAACCACATTAAACTCCCTGCTACTTGAGTTCATTTTCCACATTCTTGTTTATGACTCACTAATAAAAGAAGCTAGTGTCTTCTTAAAGTATCTCCATAAGCCTCCCTCCCCAACCATGGGAAAAAAATCTAAATTTCTAAACACATGTATAATTCAATTACCCAAATAGATGATGAAGCAAAGCATTTCTTATTCAGTCTTTTTTAAAATAAGCTCACATTTGTTTGGCTATTGATCAAGTAGAAATCTTCAATAAAAATGTTCTGCCATGTGGCTTCATCCCAAGATTCCTTTGTCTTTCAATTAAGAAATGGTTTTATGCTATAGCAATCAGATAAGATATTCAGAGGATTAAATCAATAGGCTATAAATTACATGTAAAAGAAAACATCAGGTCACTGCCCTGACACAACAGATTTATTATTAAAGTAGGTAACTCCATGGCAATTCACTACATTAGATTTTATAAAGTAAGAGACACAGAGAGATCAATGATAACTTTGGCTTGCTGTTGCTTTTAATGGTTCATTTATAATAGCTACTTATCTCCTATTATTTTAGCTCGCTATAATAATGTCAAGCCAAGAAAAAAAAAGATGATCACCATTATGGGAATATATATTTAATTCAAGCCTGACTGACTATTCCTTAATCTGATTCATGTATTTTGTACAGTGGCCAGAAATACTCTAAAATGCATAGTGGTTCTTAGGTACACATAAAAACTCCATTATACAGTCTACATTAGGGTTAAAGTACAAAAAATCTGGCACTTTTGGCTGTAGTTTCCTAGGCGTATTATTAGATGAAGGACCACATTGCAAGGCCCATCCATAGCCCACCAGCTCAAACCTGCCTGGTGCTGTCAGCATCAAGAATAACAGCTGAATCTCAAATGGACCCTCACTACGTTTCCTGGAAACTACCTTTGACAACATAGAGTACACTTTGCTCCAGACATGCAAATGATCCCACACTCCGTTTGTGGATTCTCTGCAGCCACCTTGGCATTCCTGAATAGGTTTGATACAGGCTTCCAAAGACTGTTTCAGATGAAAGAGAAGAAACTCATCTATTTCTTCTGGTAAGACTTAAGGAAGAGGGGTCTTCACCAACTAATGTCCTAGGTATTTTCTTCTAGGGAAACTGGGATTAAATAAATACTTAAGGAAATAAGGGGTGATTGAATCAAGGAGGGATCTCCACCACCACCACCACTATTTCTTAGTGATACAGAAATGATAAATTATTTTTAAATTATATTTTATTGATTATGCTATCACACTTGAACTGATTTCGCCCCCCTCCACCCAGCACTCCCCACTCCCTCAGGCAATCCCCCCACCATTGTTCATGTCCATGGGTCATGCATACAAGTTCTTTGGCTACTCCATTTCCTATACTGTACGTTACACCCCCATAGCTATTCTTTAACTACCTATTTGTATTTATTAATCCCCTCACCTCTTCACCCAATCTCCCAAGCCCCCTTTCTGTCTGGCAACCATCAAAACACTCTCTGTATCCATGATTCTGTTTCTGTTCTTCTTATTTACTTAGTTTGTTTTTTAGATTCAATTGTTAATAGATTTGTATTTTTTGTCATTTTATTGTTTATAGTTTTGATCTTCTTTTTCTTAAATAGATCCCTTTAACATTTCATGTAATCATGATTTGGTGATGATGAGCTCCTTTAGTTTTTTCTTGTCAAGGAAGATCTTTATCTGCTCTGATTCTAAATGATAGCTTTGCTGGGTAAAACAATCTTGGCTGTAGGTCCCTGCTTTTTATGACTTGAAATATTTTTTGCCAATCCCTTCCAGCCTGCAAAGTTTCTTTCAAGAAATTAGCTGACAGTCTTATGGGAACTCCCCTGTAGGTAAATAACTTCTTTTCTCTTGCTGCTTTTAAGATTCTCTCTTTATCTTTAACCTTTGGCATTTTAATTATGATGTGTCTTGGAGTGGGCCTCTGTGCATCTACCTTGTTTGGGATTCTCTGTGTTTCCTGGACTTAAATGTCTATTTCCTTCACCAAATTAGGAAAGTTTCCTTTCACTATTTTTTTTTTAAGATTTTATTTACTTTATTTTTTTTTAGAGAGAAGGGAAGGAGAAAGAGAGGGAGAGAAACAGCAATGTGTGGTTGCTCTCACATGGCCCTCACTGAGGACCCGGCCTGCAACCCAGGCATGTGCCCTGACTGGGAATCGAACCGGGACTGCTTGGTTTCCAGCCCACACTCAATCCACTGAGCTACACCAGCCAGGCTTTTTTTTTTTTTTCTTTTTTTTTTTAATAGATGTAATTAATTTAGTTTTAGAGAGAGGGGAAGGGAGGAAGAGAAACATCAATGTGTGGTTGCCTCTCACACGCCCTCTACTGAGGACCTGGCCCGCAACCCAGGCATTTGCCCTGACTGGGAATCGAACCAGCAACCCTTTGGTTTGCAGGCCAGCATTCAATCTACTGAGCCACACCAGCCAGGGCTGTTAAATTCTTAAAACTCATGTATTTTTGTCAACATAAGATGGCTCCATTACTGCTTCCCCTGTTGGCTGTCTTGTTACTGATCACTCTGGATTCTCCACACTATTGGTGTCGCAATTGCACATGTAATGTCATTCTATTTTGAAGTAGAGTTTACTTATATCCAGAATATATAGAGAACACCTAAGACTCAACAACAATAAAACAAATAGCCCAATTAAGAAATGGGCGAGGACTTGAACAGATGTTTCTCCAAAGATGATATACAGATGACAAATAAGCACATGAAAAGATGCTCAATATTACCAATCATCGGGGAAATGCAAATCAAAACTACAATAAAATACCACCTCACACTCATTAGGATGGTTACTATAAAAAAAACAGACAATAACAAGCGTTGGCAAGGTATGGAAAAATTGAAACTCCTATATGTGTACATTGATGGTGAGAGTATAAATTGGTACAACCAGTTTAGAAAACTGTTTGGCAGCATATATTAAAGCTAAACATATGCTTAGCCCATGATCCAGCAATTCTACTTTTAGGAATATAGATAAGAGACATGAATGCACATTCTCAAAAGAATATTGTCAAAAATACCAACATAATGTTCATAACAAAATAGTCAAATATTAGAAGCACTCCAAATACCTTCACAATAAGATGGATAAATGGAATATTCCACAGTGATTTTTTAAAAGAATATATTATTATTATTAGGTATAATATGAATGCATCTTACAGATACTACATTAAAGAAAAAAGCCATATAGTAGCTATTATATGATTCCACTTACATGAAATACAAAACAGATAAGACTATAGTGGTAGAAGTCAGAAAGAGGGATGGGGTATTGACTGGAAAAGAACATGAAAGTATCATGTGGGGTGTTAGAAAAGATATTTTGATCTAGGTTGCAATTATACAAATATGTGATGAACCTTAAAAGCATCATAGGAAAAAAGTCAAACATACTGGTATGATTTCATTTATATGACACTTTGGAAAAGGCAAAACTATAGGGGTAAAAAATAGATGGGTGGCCCCCAGGGACTTGGGTGGAAGGAGGAGGCTGACTGCGAAGGGGAGCATGGAAACTTTTTGAGATGGTGGACGTGGCCTGCACCTTGACTGTGGTGCTGTTACACAGCAGCACACCATTACCAAAACTCACCAAATGAGGCATTTTAGAACGGTTAAATCTTATTATTACTACATTATAACTCAATACCTACTTTTAAAATATTCAATAATCTGTACACTTAAGATTAGTGCATTTGTTCTGGCTGGTGTGGCTCAGTGGAGTGAGTGCTGGCCTGCGAACCAGGCGGCCGCTGGTTCAATTCCTGGTTGGGGCACATGCCTATGTTGCAGGCCAGGTCCCCATTGGGGTGCACACGAGAGGCAACCACACATTGACATTTCTCTCCCTCTCTTTCTCCCTCCCTTCCCCTCTCTCTAAAAATAAATAATTTTTTTTTTAAAAAAGAAGATTAGTGCACTTATGTACTTGCTATACTATGCATATGGGTTTTTTTTCAATAAAAAAGCATAGAACGTTTTTTTGAAGTAGAGGTTAAATGGGTTATGAAATATGCGTTCCAATCCAAACTTGGCTACTGGTTTGCTAAGTCAAATACTCTAGTTGTTGCAACTGAGTAGAAACACAGAAAGTGTTGGGTCTGGAATGAGCCCTGAGGTTTATACAGTATCTCCCCTGGACCCAGAGAGGAGAAGTGATCTGTGGTATACAGCACAGCTGCTCAATGTGGAGGCTGAGACTAAAACCTTGGACATCTGACTCTCAAACCAATAGTCTAACTCAATTGCAGTTTGAGGGAGATCTTTTTTTTAAAGTTGAACTGATCGTTTGGCACTGTGTAAGCAGCCCATTTTCAACCAGTTGTATGGCACTGGGCCTCTGTTGGCACATATTTGCTCTCAACTTCCAAAGGCACTGAGAGGACAAACCGGAAGTTTTCAAAGTGCCTTGAGCTACTTAACCAGCTCTACTTGAATACTCTGAGATACCAGAGTTCCCTTGATAACAGCAATTTGCCATAAAATGGAGATGATGGCAGTGCCCATTTAGGTGGCTGCAACTCAAAATGAAATCTCGCCACAACTTCTACTTCCCTGTCCAGGGCCATCTCCAATATCGCACAGTTAGTTATGCCAAGTACTCAAATCGTTGTCTTACTAGATATTTTGTGATACAATCTATACTATATGGCTTTAATTCACTTCTCTTTAAAACTGGAGTTCCTCTGCTGTAAAGTCAACTTTTTAAAGTGCACCCATGCACAAACACTCAGATCTTAACAAAGCCTATAAAGCAAGTGTTGGTACGCAAAATAGTTCTCAACAGTTTTCTCACTAAAGTGCAAACATGAGCAGTTGTGCCATACTTCTCTCTAAAATTGAGAGTTTAAGGAAGTGCTAAAGTGGTCCCTGGTTCCCCTTTCTATGTTCTGTTTCTACCTAGATGACCCTTTGACCTTCCATCCTCTCTCACCCCCACCGTTCCCCAAGCACCAACTTTTCTCCGACCTCCACCCCCTGCCAAAACAGAAAAGACTCTAGTATCAGTTATTTACACTTTTTGATTGACTGACTAGGTACACTTTAGTTTCAATAAGCTTTGGTCAGTATGTTAATTCAAGCAACATTTATATTTGAACCATTTTATACCTCATTGTAAAATGAAAGGTCCCTTAAAGAATTTTGAGCTTTAACTTCAGTAAGCAAATAAGAAAATATTTTGGAATCAAGGAAGAACTTGAAGCCCTGACTGGTATAGCTCAGTGGATTGAGCATGGGCTGCGAACCAAAGGGTTGCCAGTTTGATTCCCAGTCAGGGCACATGCCTGGGTTGCAGGCCAGGTACCCAGTAGGTGTTTCTCTACCTCTCTTTCTCCCTCCATTCCCTTCTGTCTATAAATAAATAAATAAATAAAATCTTTTTTTAAAAAAGGAAGAATTTGAAATCACTCTTTGTATTCCTAACCTTGGGAAGTCATGGACCACAGCAGAATAGCTGAGAGGCTACAGAAAGAACCCAACAAATTGTTCCCTCGTCACTCACTCGTTCACTCAAGCATGCATTCAATAAACATTTATCAAGCACCTACCATGTGCCAAGTATTATAAGGCAGAAGGAATCAATGATTAATAAGATATAGTCTCTCTCCTGAAGAAGTTTACAAAGAAGAGTCCCAAAGACCCAAAGTGAGAAGTGCTCTGACACATAGGAAATGCTAAAGGAGGACAGAGGAGCGGGGATTCACTTCCCTCTCCCTGGGGCAGCTTTCACCGAGGGCAGACCCATGAGCTCGGTTGATAGGGATTTGACAGGGCAAAAGGCAGAGAAAGAGGCAAAATGAGTTCTCTAATCTTTTGGCCAAACGGGAGAGGGATGCGTACCTTTCTTGTGCAGAAGGAATTTAAGGCAGCAGAGGCTGACACCAAGGCTGGTGTCTCCTGCGGCCACGACCATGAAGACAACTTCGGCTGTGGCAGCAGCTGGGCCCCTTCCTCTCATCTGTATCACGTGGGAAGGTCAGTTGCTTATAAGCCTTGCCAAGATTCCCTAGCCACTTGTAGGGGAGAACAGGTGCAAGGGTTGTCATACAACTCCATGCCCAGACTTCACTTACTAAAACGTTATTTTTTGTATCAGGATGCATACATTTTATCATTATCCCTTCAAATAGTTCCTACACTCTTCTCTTTCCATGCCCTTGACTTTCACAGGAAAGCTGGGGGCATAAAATTTATGTTAACATTTCCCAGATACTATACCTTCTACAGCAAAAGTCATCATAAAACCCAAATCACATGTTGATCACTGTCCCACCCATAATTAAAAGCTTACTCTCAAGGTAAGTTGGGGAGAAAGAAATGTCATTTCCAATTACTCTATAAAACTTTGATAATAAAATTCTGAAAGTGTAAATGTTTAACTAAATTCTAATACAAGTATTAATAAATAATGTGATATGACATAAGTTAGGTAATAGGGTATGTTTCATAATGATTTGTACACTCCTTCAAAAGGGTTGGTATCTTCCCTCTGCAAAATTTTATATCATCCCTGAATAAATGTTTTCATTAATAAACAAGCAGCCATGAGGCAGGATTCAAATATAAGGTAGCAAGAAAGAAACCAGAATAAAGAGATGAGAGAAGTACTGAGAGGGGGAAGGGATAGAATTAGTGGATATAAGGAACAGGTGAAGCCAGAATGAATTCTTAGAGCCAGAAGAACAAATCTCTAGGTGCTTCTGAAGGGCACCTGCAACCAATAGGTACTGAAGCATCATCCACCTGACACAATTGTAGATGCTCAACCAGGGACTAGACTGGATGCCTTCATGCCATTCTCAAATACGAAAGAAAAAGTGAGAAGGGGGTGGGGAGGAGAGAGGAAGGGAGGGAAAAGGTAAGAAAAGGAGAAATTGGGTCAGTCAAACCAGTTAGGGGAAAGAGTATGTGCAATGTTATTAAGAATGACTTATTTAGTTTACAAATTGAAGTTTGTACCTTTTAAATCCTTTCACCTATTTTTGTCCACCCCTGACACCCTGCATGTAGCAACTGCCAATATGTCCTCTGTATCCATAAGCTTGTTTTTTTTTTAAGATTCTGCATAATAAATGAGGAATGAATGCTCAGGAGCCAGACTGCTAGGTTTAAAAGTAAGCTTTACCATTTTCTAGCTGGATGACCACTCCCTTCAGTTTCCTCTTCTTTAAAATAGAGATTGTAATAGTACCTACACTTCACAGTGTTGTGGAAAGAATTCAAATGAGCCAATCCATGGAATGTGCTTAGCACAAGCTGTCAATAAGCCTGAGCTTCTTTTGCACATACAGGCTCGGCCCCAGAAAAATAAACACTCATGATGATAAGAGAGGAAAGCTGTAAAATAAAATAGGAAATAAGCTCTCTTTTACAACTTAATTAGATAAATTTGTGTTTTCTTGGTGGACAAAAAAAGAGCCATCTTTGGCCCTTTTCATGTATTTGTTTAGGTTTAACAAAGCAAAAGAGTATGTAGTTCAAAAAAAAAAAAAACACATGGCTGGAGAAAGAGAGAAAATGGAGTTTGAGGAAACTGCCATCTGGCTCATCTTGCACAGATACTTTCTAAATTACATAGCCCAGCTTCCATCCCACAGTCCTGAGACACAGCCCACAGGCCCTAAAAAATATCAAAGCACCAACATTTGGTGTAACACCAAATGGCAGGTGTATCAGGATTCTTGGTTGTAAGCGAAAAATACTATTGCTGATTTAATTGGAAAAGGAATATTTGGGTAACTCAGCAACTTGCTAAGACTGGAAATCCAGCTTGAAAAATGGGAAGTGCGGCAGCCAGAGCTGAATGTCACCGTAGAGTCCATCTAGTGAGGAGACAACTGCCCCTGCCCCAAACTGTGACCCTGCCACCTGCCCTTCCAAACCACTAGACCTGGTTGCTGATAGATGCCACCTCTAGAACTATCACCATGGCTGTGCCGGAAATAGATGAGGCTACTGAGAGCAAAGATATGGCTTTTTCTGACTCAGTGAGAAATCGCCTGAACATAAAAGGTTCAGATATCGGCCAATCCTACAGAAAAGAAAAAGAATGAAAGAGAGGAAAAAAGAAAAGTCATTTGATGTAATAATTAATAGTACATCTACTATTTTAATCAATCGTTAAATTCAAAACATGCCACATAAACAGATCACCTTTATGATAAAACATTAGTGTATCTATGAGTTTGTTGCTGTTTCATTTATTCATTTATTTTGTTTTCTAAATTCTTTTATTTATTTTATTTTTTATTTTTAATTTTTTTTTAGACAGAAGGGAAGGGAGGGAGAAAGAGAGGGAGAGAAACATCATTGTGTGGTTGCCTCTCATGTGGCTCCCACTGGGGACCTAGCCTGCAACCCAGGCATGTGCCCTGACCGGGAATCGAACCAGCGACCCTTAGATTCACAGCCCACACTCAATCCACTGAGCTACACCAGCCAGGGCTTTTAAATTCTACATATAAGTGAGATCATATGGTATTTAAAAGGAATTAAGAAGTAGAAGTTACCACTTATAAAAATAGTCATGAGGATGTAAAGTATAGCATAGGGAATATAGTCGATGATTTTGTAATAACTATGTATGGGGTCAGATGGGTACTAGCTCATCAGGGTGGCCACTCTGTAAGGTATATGAATTTATAATCACTATGTTGTACATCTGAAGTTAATATAATATTGTATGCCAACTGTAAATGAAAACAAAATTTTTAATTAGTTGTCACAACTGCTGAAGTCTGGATTTCTCTCATAGAAGGAGTACTTCTTATCTAAGATGATGAATTGCAAGTTAAGTCCTTGTGGTCCATAGGATACACACCAATGAAGCCAGAAGGCTCCCTCAACTTCCGTGGCTCCTGAATCAAGCAGCAACCAGGGAGCTAACATGCCATTTGAATGGCTGGGGCAGGGCAATTAAGAAGCTTGGCTTTCGTCTGGGTTTTACCTCTATCTCATCTGTCAAACCATATGCAGAATTTCTGAAATATGGAACATATGGAAGAAATAAAATGGGTTGGCCAATTGCTCCTTACCCATGGGACAGAAGGGATTGGAGCATCAGTCACCCTTTCTATAGAATTCATGGAGGTAAGCAGGAAGAAAGAAACCCTCTGGCCATGTATCTCATTATTCATACCTGCTTATTCTTAATAACTTGGAGATCTTCAGTATTTAATTATTATTCTAATTAATTACTGTAATTATAGTACTTAATACAATAGTTAATTATTAATGTTATTAATATATCTAGCCTGAGATTAATTTTTGCTTGCAATTTCTAATACCCACTTAAGTTTATATTAAAGATACAAGAAAATATTTTTTTCTTAACCCTATTGCTGTCGGCACCTTCCTGGGACTCAGTTTCTTCACCTATAAAATAGAAAGCCCAGATTAGATGACTTTTATTATCTTGTCTTACTTTCTGTCATTCTATAACTAAAAATATGAGAGATATTGTAATGTTTGTAATTATACCAAGTCTTTATTCACTATAAAAGTTAAAAAAGTAGGAGGAAGTAGTTATGTTCTTCTATATACAACTTTTTTTTTTCTTCATTTAGAGAGAAAGGGAAAGGGAGGGAGGGAGAGAGGGAGAGAAGCATTGATCCATTGCTCTCCTAGATGTGTACTGAACCCTCACCCCAGACACATGCCCTGACCAGGAATGGAACCAGCAGTGACAACGCCCAACCAACTGAGCCACACTGGCCAGGGCTCTACATACAAGTCTAACCTGACTTTGTGTTTGCTCAGATCTGAGAATAACTGGCTTCTAGAGACCGGCTCCTTCTAAGCCTCATACTATGTTTCTTCAAAATCATGTCCAAACTGGTTCCTCAGGTTATTTTTAGTCAAGAAGTGCTAAGAAGTAAACTATGAGGACTAGCCCTCTTGGGTGAACGTGAACTATTCTTTTGTTGTTGTTAAATGTAGATTATGACTGGGTTTATGGTATTTAAAATAACCAAATTAAAATTGTGGGGTGGACTATCATGCATTTAAATGTTTCCAGCCATCTGGGTGTTAGTTGTCCTAGAGACAAAATATCTGTATTTTATAGTGAATATTTCCATTTTTGTCCACCTCTTGAGGGTGCCACAGAGATAACGTGTGAATGATCATAAACGGTTTCTTCTCTCTGCAAAGAATTTCCTTAATCACTTAGTATCAGGTATGAAAAAAATCTTTTATTGTTAAAGTGGTCCCCTCATTGACTTTATTGTTAAATCTGACCTCCCTTTACTTTTGTTTTCACTCAAATATTGGTCATTTGCTTGTTTTCCCAAGGATGTGTGGCCATGGTTTGCACATAAGTGTGGTATTAAACAGTTTCTCCAGCTCTTGAATTCTTGGTCAGTCTGCAAGTGTCCACTCTAGCGCAGGTGCGGACAATGATAGCTTGGTAACTCTACAGAGGACTTGTGTGGTTGGCCCTGTGGAGAAGCACTACAGCCAAGAGTGTCTCAGAGTTCGGGCTCTGGGTCCAGTGCACCAGGTACTTAACATCTTGTAACCCCTCCATTTCCTTATCCGTAAAATAATAATAAAAATACCTCCTTCTTCGGGCTAAAGATGAAAGGACACTGTGTGTAAAGTATGTGATGTGGTATTGGACGTTACTTGCCTGAGAATAATTCTGAATAAATACCAGATGTCCAGCCTACTGAAAACCACGTATATTTTAGAGGATAAAAGTTAAAAGTCAACAAGAACAGTCACCTTAGTTTGGAATGTGACAATCTGCAAGCACAGAAAGGTTGAGAATCCTACAGGGATTCTCTCTTCCTGTTACTGGAAGTCGAGGGCCCTGCCCTCCAGAAGCTTAAGACCCTCTTGGCGGAGTCGAGACTCACACCCGTGGACAGTCTGGTCCAGAGTCCCCTCCTGTGCAAGGGGGAGTTTGGGGAAGGGCTCGGCGGAAAGAGTGGGAAGTAGCAGGACGACTTCCTACGAAGAGGCGAGACTCGGGCGGAAAGCGAGGACATTCGCGCAGGATGCTTCCCGGACTGGAGGCGCACTGGTCTCTCCAGGAACACCCAATCTTTAGAAACTTCTGCTCATTGCACTCGCACCCCCACCTCCACCCTTCAAAACGCCTGCGTTGACTTCGAAGGGGAATGGACGTTACTCCCCTGCACGTGATCTGAAAATATCCGGGAGGAGGGAGCCAGCAGAGAACTTGAACTTGGGGGCCCGGGCTCCCTGGGGCTCGCGGGATGGAAGCCCGGAGGAGGCCGGCCGCCACCCCAGGCCGCCCTCTCGGCCCGGCTTCTCCCTCCCGGAGCCCCTGGAAGCTGGGCGCTGCGGGCGGGACAGAGATGAGGAACAGTGAGGCCTAGTGTCCCCTGGAGACGAAGGGGGGCCCTCCGCAGTCTCAGGGGACGAGCCCCAACTCAGGCGCCATTCACCGTGCACCCACCGGCTTGGGGTGGGCCGCGCGGGGGCCCCAGGCCGGCCTCGAGGCCCGCGCGCCGGGGAGGGCCCGGCTGCCGCTGCGCGGGGTCCGGGAGCGACGAGCAGAGGGGCAGCGGCGTCTGCCGAAGACTTTGGCGAGAGAAGGCGGGCGGCGGAGACCGGCGCACGGGCTCACCCTCGCAACCCCTCGGCCGCGGGCCCGCGCGGGCCCAGCTTCCCGGCTCCCGCCGCTGCCCCTGCGCGCCTGCGGCGGGGGCCGCGTTTGTTCCTCAGGAAGGACGGTTTCCCGGAACCGTGCGGCTGATATTTGGGGGGCGGGGGATGGGGGTGCGGCCGGGGAGGGCAGAAAGTCCCTACCATTTGAAATCACTGCTTTCTGCACTTCTCTTATGGTTCTGTGGCGATTTTTCTTTTAAAAGGAAGGCGATTATCGTTTGTAAACCGTCCAGCACGCCTAAAGAGTATCCCAGTTTTTAAAAAGTCATTCAGTAATTTCTCTTTTATTTTCCGTTGCAAACATTTACGTGTTTTTTCCCCAAACCAAGGAAACACCCAAGCCTGAAATTAAAACGCAAAACAGCCTGATTTCTACAGATTAGCCTTAGGACTAGATGTTTTACGAACATATCTCTAATACTAAAATATTTAATAGGCTGTTTAAAAAATGGAGACATTTTAGTTGTGGCTAGAAATGTTGAAAAAGAGACACTTGTCTTTCCATTTATCTCCAATAAGCCCAAAAACACAGTCTTTTTGGAATATTTTGCAGGACATAATGGAGGTTTGGGATTTTCCCCTCCCCCCAAAAGGCTGCATTGTTCTTAGGGCAGATTGATTATTTTGTTTGCAGTTCTGCAATCGAAGGTCAACTGTATTTGGTGACTGGTGTTATTAAAAATAAGGATCTAAAACAACAGGGATTCCAGTTTAGCTTTTCAAACACTGACAACCCTAAATGTCCCTTTGGGCACTAGGTTCTGCTGAAATCAATAGAATCCCATGGAGGGAAAAAATGTGTGTGTGTGTGTGTGTGTGTGTGTGTGTGTGTGTGTGAGGTACATCAGTGGGCCGTGGGAAAAATTAAGAAATATGGACCAGAACAACTCAGGAGGCTGTGTTGTGCCACAAACCAAACAGAAAACAAACAGGAAAAAAAAAGATTTAGAGTTAAGACACCTCCTGGACTATTTCTTGCATCTCTAAGCCCTTTCTAGCTGATACCTCTTGACAACTTAATGGAGATTGAATTTGGGTATAGGCAACTCCCCTTGTCTATATTTTAAAACAACATCAAATATATGTGTTGAAACTTACCTGCTCTCTGTCTTCATATTTTAAGAACATGTCTTTAACAGCAAGTAGCCCAACATTTTCTTGTTCAAACAAGATGGACAGAAACATTCAACTGTGAGGTTGTTTCAAAGATTCAATAATCCTGTCCTGGCCAGGTAGCTCCCTTGGTTGGAGCATCTTCCCAGTAGCCAAGGTTGCAGGTTCCATCCCCCATCAGGGCACATACAAGAACCAACCAATGAATGCATAAATAAGTGAAACAACAAAGCAACGTTTCTCTCTCTCCTCCTTGCTCTCTCTAAAACCAATTTTAAAATTATAAAAAGAAAAAGATTCAGTAATCCGAATGGCCTCAAAATCAAAGGCTTGCCTAGTAAACCAAAAGTGGGAAGACATAAACAATATCCAGCCTGAAACAAATTACATAGAATGAATGAGAAAATGCCAAATCAAACCAGAAATTTGAAATTAAGAAGAGCACTGGCCTCAGGTTCTAAGCCACCCTGATCTTTATTTAGACAGTAAGAGTACTGATACTATGGTCTCTAAGTCAAATGCATCCCCCTCTGGATGCCTTGTCTTTCTGATTCATAAAATGAGAAGTTGGGTAATGGGTCCCTGTCAATTCTGGATACCTAGGCACAAATAGTCCTACCCCAGAGCTTTTGTATTCTTAGAACTCAGGCAGAAGAAGGAGGAGAGGAAGGGGGAGATGGAGAGGAGAAGAAAAACTCGGGCAGAAAGTAGGCTTATCGACACCAGAGTGTCACCAAACTTAACCAGCTAGTGAGTAGCTTATCTGATAGGGACATGTTAACTTGTGTCCTTGTGTGTATTGAAAAGCCATAGCATTGCTCAGAGTTAGAGATGCATTTTATAGTCCCATTCAATATAAAGAAAGATACTGTCAATGCCCTGGTTTCATAATTTTAGAACAGAAGGTTTGTCTGTCATTCAAAATAGTAAATTAAGGACTCAGACTCCTAGAGCTTCTACTGCAAGAATGGTTATTCTTTAGGAAGAAACACAAACAGCAGTAAGCAGGGGTTTTTTTCCACAGACGTGCTCAGCCATCAGAAAAGCTTAATAAATCCCTATTTAGTATGCATTTATGCAGTGATTACATGAACTTTGACCTCTGAAGAGCTGTAGCAATTAGCTTCAGTGTCCAGCATCTTCTTTCACCATTCCCCACTGGCTTCCTTGGGTCTTCCTTTTTCATCTCAGTAATTCGTGTTCTAGGAGAGTGTAAAATTTTAAAGTTGACTTTCCACCTGAGATATTTGCTTCTGCACAAGTCAATTCCCTCTCCTCACCCCTCCCACTCCTGTCTAAACAGCCATCTCTAAACAGCCATCTCAGATGGATATTGGGGCCCTGATTGTCGATATTACTCAAACGCAAATGGATTTCAATTCAATCTTGCCCTGTACTTTCGCAAAGAAGATAAACTCTAATGGCCCAAAGAGCTTCATTTCATAGCTCATGGCATCAGAAATAAATCGAATCTCTTCTGTCAGGCTAATTTAACGTTTTTTTAAATATTCAATGTAATTTATTTTAAGTCAAATGAAACCTAGTGGATTGGCAGAAAGCTAAAAGGAGGAGGCAGAAGAAGGGCAGCTGGAAGCTCCTCTCCCTCTCCCCCAAAAAGGAGCCAGGAAGAGAGATGAAAGTGTTTTAACTTTCTAGTAAACACTGTTTAGCAAAAGAATAATAGGAAAGTTGCCCTTTTTTCCAAAGAAGGATGGAACTATAATTGTTGCCTTCAGCAGAGAGCTCAGATAAACCGCTGGGACTCATTCTAAAGTGACCCATCACTGCATTCATCTCTTCTTGAACTTTCGGTGAACCTGAGATTAAACAGGGGTGAGCAGCTAAGCAGTTTGTTGTTAGCAGCCTTTTCAACAACCCTTTCAGACTGAGTAAATATTGATTGGTTTGAATCTGATTGCCCCAGAGGAAAACACCAGGGCATCTGAATAGCCTCCAAAAGTAAACTTTCAAAGGTGAAGCCCAGAGCAGACTTCAGAGCTGGCAACAAGATCTCAACACAGCCTGGTTTGGGAACTCCCAGAATTTCGGGAGTACTTTGAATGAATGTGAGCAGAGAGAGGAAAAAACACTTGAAAACTGGAATTTTATTTTGCGTTTCTCCCAAGTCCCTAATTGAGACGCTTGTGCTTTTAAAATCTAACAATAAAATGTTATTTTCTGCTTTTCCTCTTGTCATTTCAGTTACCATTGCTGTCATTTTTCAAGGTGCTAACTGTGCTCCTCAGAGACCAAAACAGAAGAGAGACCTTGAAATAGGCTGTGTTAAGCGCCTTTGATTTAATCGATTGGGACAACTACAAAGATACAAATGTTTTTCTTGTTGAAAGGTATATTAATGTTTCCTAAATGCATTGCTTATTAACTGATTTATTCCACGACCTAGAGAAGGCTTGGGATGTTTAGCCATAATTTATCGTTCTCTCTCTCTCTCTCTCTTTCTCTCTCTCTCAGCTACATTAAAATCAGCACCTTGAAGATTGGAATCTCCGGGATTCCAACAGCTCAGGCCCTGCTTTTAGATATTGAAATTTCAGCAGTGGCATGCAAATGACACTTTAGCACATTAAAGTATTTGGAATCCAGCCATCTGTTTTGCTGTGTGGTCTTACACTAATAAACAAAAGATACTGTATAAGGCCAAGCCGGGGAAATGAAAGAAAGAGTTGGCCCACTTTGAAGTTCTCCCCCATCCACTTGAGTCTTTCAGAAGCAACCCCAGAGCCTGGGAGCCGAGGGGAGGGCACCGGGTGCCCTTGATATGGCCGCAGCCACTGTGCCTGCAAAGTCCAGGCTTTCCCCCTTTGACAAGGAGGTACAAGAAATCTCATTGTTGCTCTAGGAGGTCTGTAAATGTTAAGTTTTTGTAGGATTTCCTCCCACCAGAACACCAGCCCATCCTTTGCAAAACACCCTTTGGAGAGGAAGGAAGTTGTACGTCTGTATTTGTTTGCGATGCTGTAAAATTTCTGTTCTAACCTTGGGGCTAAATTAAACTCTCTAAAAATGTGAAAGTAAAGGAAAAGTGGTGAGCAGTCTAGCAGGGCCACTTGGAACTCTCTGATTCACCGGCTTCCTCTCTTGCAGAAACACATGCCTTGGTCAGAAGCAACTTGAACAGTGAAAGACTTCAGAGCAGCTTCCACAAGTTCACCTGGAAAAACCTGTTGAGCCCAGAGAAGAAAATCAACTGTATTCCAGGGTTATGTGGCATGGAGTTAAGAACTGAAGACCCATCGCAGCCATAATGACTATGAAATCAAAGCTGAATCGGACGTAAATGAGATGTGTAACCTAGAGACGATGGAGGGGTGGGTAGAAGGTGGCAGGAAGGGATAGATACTGAAAGGAGGAATGGGAGGAAGGATGCAAGGGTTTACTGAAAATAGACCACACTCAATTCAAAGGGTGGATAATACTGGAACACTGACCATCCAAAAAAAAGAAAGAAGGGCGGGGTGGGGTCCTGGTCTTCAAACAGCTTTATACTGGAGCTAATTAAATGTGAATCTCTTAGCTCTTGGTTCACTGATGTGAGGAAAGACTGACTGAAGAGTTTCGGCTTTTGAAGGGGGTTCTGTTTATATATATGTCAACATTCAGTTGGAGGTGAAAAGGTTAGCACTTGACCCAGGAAGTACCCATGTTTGTTTCAAAAATAGATCTCCTTCATAAATTTCTTCACCATTTTTTCCATTATACACTTTCATTATAATAAAGGAACTTGTTATTTTAAAGAAAGTCAACCTACTATAGATATCGGTTAGGTGCAATTATACTCATAAGGGAAGTTTCAGCTACATAATGGAAAGCACTTTTTCCCCCAGAAAAGTCCCACCTCTTTGAAAAGGCATACTGCCCTTCTCGCTTTCCCCACATGAAATGACCCAACTTTGTAGGAACAACAAACTGTTGCCAGGCCAAATGCATGGATCCTTAAGCATATCTGAAACTTGAATATATTTATTACAGACATCTTAAGACCCGTAAACTCTGCTCTGGATCACACCACTCCAGGATCTCAGAGCTGTTCATGATTGTACAGGAAATGGGGAATATCATAGGCTCACAAAGGATAACTGATAGAACTCAGTGTGGTACTTCAGGGACATCAAAACATTGTGCGACATGCAAAAGACTATTCACGAATCACACAAAATATACATTCATTGTGCCATCCATCACATTAACAATTGAGCTGAAAATACATCACATCCAGCTAAGATAACTGTGGAAGGAAGACGCTGGTTTGAATAATACCTTTAGGTTCCCAATAATCCAGTACAAAGTTTAAATAGAGTGTGGCCAGAGAAACAAGAAAGGGATGGGGATGGAAGGAAACAAGAACAGGAAGTAAGGCTGCTGGACCTTGGGGCCTGCAGGCCTTCTTAACTCACTAGAAGAACAAATTGAAGCTACCCTCCGAGGCATCCTATTCAGTTTAAATGAGGGCTTTTATTTTTTAACCTATAATCATATAAAATTGTACCAGCTTTGACAGTTTGCCCACCCTGTTTCAGTCACTAAATCTAAACATTTCTAGAAAATCTGTATAAAGATAAATCTCTCAGGACAAAGTATTTACAACCAGCAAACTCACACACGAAATTGAATTAAATTAAAGGTGACATAAATGTGTAAACACATTCATAGTGCATCTCTTCTTCATGAGCTCCTGACCACTATCCTTTCTCTCTACCCTACTTGGAGGGCAAAGTAGGGGAGAATTGTAAATTTACAGATAGCTAAAAGATATGAGGCTTCCCTTTGACGTGTTTCTGCTGGCAAAGGAGACTACCGTCCAAAGGGCATCTGAAAGGAACAGTAGATTCTATGGAAACCTCCTAAGAGTAGAGGTCATCAGAAAATTGGTGCTGGCACCCAATCTTCATTAAGGAGTTCACAGCCCTCCCCGCTCCCCCAAATCAAACGTCTAGTCCAGAATTCTCTGGAAAGACGTTATCCTGCCCAGGAGCTCTCCAGATAGGATCAGAAAGACAGAGACTGCAAATGGAAAGGAAGATAAGGTAAGAATGTGCTTTGGGTGAGAAGTCCCAGCCTGAGGAGCAGCCTAGGCTGCGGAGCCTGGGGCTGAGCCGGCCTCAGTGGGAGGTAGTCAGCGTGTCTGAGGTAGCAGACCCCGGGGAAGGAACGCAGGGCGAGGAGCCGGACTTCTCCGAGGATTCTTCGGCCTTCTCCTCGCTTCCCGGTGGGGTGGCAGGAGAGATGGGCAAGAGGCCCTCCTTTTCTCGTTTCTTCTGCTTCATTCGACGGTTCTGGAACCAGATCTTCACCTGGGTCTCATTGAGCTGCAAGGACGCGGCGATCTCCACCCTGCGGGCGCGCGTCAGATACTTGTTGAAGTGGAATTCCTTCTCCAGCTCCGTGAGCTGCTTGGTGGTGAAGTTGGTGCGCACCGCGTTGGGTTGACCGACGTAGCCGTACTCGCCAACTTTTCCTGGGGCAGGGGGGGGATGAGAGAAAAAGGTAAAATTTTAACAGTCGATATGAGATCCTCTACAGGTTCAGAACAATAGTCAGATAAAAAGGAGATCGAGAATTTCTCAACACAAACTGGGCTAGGGAGGGTGAGTGATGAGGTGCAAAGTGTTCATCTGAAGTCAGCAATTAGCGTGGTCAGACCGGTGATTAATGGAGCCTAGAGATATTACTAGAATTCCCCCGAGCACACCCACCTACCCACTTCCTACTTCCAGAATCTCTAAAACTCAGCCCCTTTGGAAACGCAACGGTCCCAGACGCTCCTTTGCCCCCAACACACCTGGGCAATCCCCCAACGCCCCATAACACCGGTGGAAGCAAGAGCTTTTTTTTTTTTTTTTTAATATATTAGTTTTCTTTAGAAACTAAGCATACCAACTCCTTCCAGAACCATTAAAGAGCATCCACGGAATGGCAAGACTGACCTGTTTTGGGGGGGTTTCTTTTGACTTTCATCCAGTCAAAGGTCTGCGCTGGAGAAGAAGTTTCTGATGCGGGGGAGCGACAGGCTTCTTGGTGGCTGGCGTGGAGAGGGGACAAGGAGTTATTATACGTGGCCAGGGCCAGGTTCTGATGCTCTTGTCCATATGAGTGGTGAATGTACTGAGGCGATCCCACCGCGCCCCCGGCATAACCCTGGTGGTGGTGGTGATGTTGGACCATGGGAGATGAGAGATTTCCAGAGTAAACAGCGGGAGCGCACGAGGGGTACCCACCACTTACTTCTGCTTCCTGATTTAACGCGTAAGGGCTGTAAGGCGCGCCGAAGTTCTGCGCGCCGTAGCTTGGACCACAACTCGAGTGGGAGTAGGATACCCCCAGGTTCCCGGGAGTCTGGTAGGTGGCCGGCTGGGAGTGGTGATGGTGGTGGTGGTGGTGGTGGGGCGAGCTGATCTGCACCCCCCTGCCTACTAGGAAGCGGTCGTCGCCGCCACAGCTGTTGGCACTGACCGCGCACGACTGGAAAGTTGTAATTCCATGGTCGGAGGGATAGGCTCGCGCAGAGCAGGTCCCCGAGTCGCCACCGCTGAGGATGGGGTATTCCAGGAAGGAGCTCATTCTTGCATTGTCCATCTGTCACTGAGGGACCGGGTCCTGAGAAGCCCTGGGTGACCGTGCCAACTTTCTCACTTCCTCCATGGGGCCGGAGAAGAAAAATGATATGAATGTACAGTGCGCAGGAGGGGGGGCGGGAGGGCGGAGGGCGCTACGGCAGGCACGTGACTGTGGCAGCCAATGGCGGAGCCTCCTGCGAAAGTTTGCTGGCTCCCGCAGTGATGGATCACCGTTTCAGTGGCATTTAAATCCCAGGCGCTCCTCAGTCTAGGTGATGCGCAGTCGCCCCCCCAGGCAGCCCAGGCGGCGGCAGCAGCTGCGGAGGCTGCACGGGCAGATTCGGAGCGCTGGGGCGAAGGGGAGCAGAGGCTGCCTTCTGAGCGCACCGACTCCGCTCGCCCCCCTCCCTCCCGGAGGTGGGGGCTGGGAGGCATCTCCCCCACCCCCGTCTCCGCCCTCTTCCCCACTGCACAAGAAAGATGAACTGACGAGAGGTGAGAAGGGAAGAGGGTTCCGCGCTCTTTTGGGTGGGGAATCAGTGGGCCAGAGCTCGGGTCGCGCCGAGCAGGAAGGGTAGGAATCCAGCCGACATCGCTGCCGAAGCTCCCGGGGAGCTTTCACTGCAGTCCCTGCCGTGGTGCCTTGGGGCAGCGAGCAGCGCGGAGCGCCTTGGCGTAGAACTAGATTGGGCCAGCAGCTCTCCTGGCTCCAATGGATAATAAAGCCCGCAGATGGCTGACTAAGAGGAACCCGGGTGGGCGTGGAGAAGACGTGGACAAGAAAAGAAACTTTCTTTCTCCACGGAGGTCTTGGAAGCTCCCTACCACCTCCCCTTCTCCCCCACACCATTAGTATGGCAATGAGAAGCTTTTGTAATTCGATGCCTGATAGCCGGGTGAGCCCTAGGAGCTGAGCCTGCGGGAAAAGGCCGGGGCCGGCCGGGTTCATTGCCCTCCCACTCTGCTCGCTCTCCGCCCCTTTCTCCTCCCCACTCAGCTTTGCTCTGGGAGTCTGACGAGAAGCGGAGCTGCTGGGCCGCTGGATTTTGAGGGGGAGGAGGCGGGGGAGAGAGATGACGCTGGAGGACGTGGCCAGCGTGGGGGCCGGGCCCTGCGCTGCAGGCCATCTGCCGGCTCCGCTGGACCCAGGAGCCTGCGCGCTCTGGCGGGGATCTCAAAGGGCGAGACCACAGCTCACACGAAGTACGCTGACTCCCTTCCCCCACCCCCTGCAACGTTTCTGGTTTTCTTAGGGAGGAATGTCATGAGTTGATAGAGCTTCCTTTATGCACCGCCACCCCCACCCCCCCGTTCTACTGCACGTCCGAAGTGGGGGTTTGGGCTGGTAGGTGGGGGGGCCGGTGGACAGATGGCTGATGGCGGATGGAGCAGTTTCTTCCCCAACACCTCCTCTTCTTTGTAACTGACTGCAGTTCCTTGTGTGAACCTTCGAGTCTTTCCCTAGAGAGACACGTTCAAATCTGTGCGTCACCCCAGGCCAGGGGTCCTGTTCTCCATCACCCTCCTACTACCCTGATGCTGATGGGCCATTAATTGCTATTCACTATTAGGTTTCTTGTCAACCCTTGGCTTGTAAAGAGAAAAGGCCAAACAGAGGCCCAGGCCGAGAGCTGATGCGTTCTTAGGTCAAACAAATCCAGGGATCATCCAGGAAGCTTTGCAGCCAACGATGTATAGATCTTACACTGACCATATTTACTCATCTGAATCCGACAGATGAAATTTTTCTGAGGATCGTAAGTGGATTTGGGGATCTCATGCCCCTGTAGTTTTCCCTTCCCAGTTGGAAGAAGGAAATTTTGCTTAAGGCAAGCAAGCAAGCACATTTCAAGGGTGTTAGTGAACCTTTCAGGTTTCTGCATTCTGTTCTTCACATATAGAAGTTCCTCCAAAACCTGCCCCCCCCAAGAAGGGAAAACTTGCAAAAATTTGTTTATGGACTCCCTTCAGTAGCAAAAAACCATTTTCCCTAAACATTTCCCTTTGAAAAGGTATTTTATATGACCTTTGACCTATCCTCCATCTCATCTGAGAGGGAACACAGGCAGGAAAAGTCAGTCCTGCCCCAATTTCAGCACCTGGGGAACTTCATCCTGGAGAAGCGAACAGGCAAGGTGGCCCTCCTGGAGGCGGCTTCCATGGGAGCGCCAAGGCCCCCAGCGCTGGGGAGAGACCGGGCTCTTGTGGGGGAGGAGGCGGGACGTGAGGGAGTCGGTGCTGACTTTGCGGAAGATCTGCTCTCCGAACCGAAGCTCGTCGGTACGTTCTTCCCCTTGGCCTCATTCCTGGCCCCTTCTTGCCCTCCGAGGCGCGGGTTTACGTGACCACGGCCACAGGGCTTCTGCCACAAAGCCACCCCTGGCCACAACTGCTCTCCGGCTACTTCTCCGCCTCTGCGCTCCGCTCGGACTCCCTTCCTCCCGGCACAGCTCCGTTCAGGGCCAGGAGGGGTGGGTGCACTTCCTGGAGTCACAGGCTCGCACCCGGGCCCGGCGACCCACCCTGCCGCCGCGCACCGCTCTCCGCAGGCCGGGCTCTGGCAGCCGCGCCGGCTCCGCCCCGGCCGGCCTCTCGGAGCGCAGAGCTCCCAGTGCGGCTCACAAAGACTGCCTCCCTGGCCTCGAGCCCGCAGGCTTCCGTAGCTCGGGTCCCTCCCCACCCCCACGAAATCCTGGGGCTCATTCCACCTGGTAGGAGACCCTCCGTCCTCCCGGCAAGTAGGCCCGCGCCCCACGACTCGAGTTAGAGTACCTTTAAAGCCCGGGGAGAGTGTGTGCAAGGGGAGTTTGGTCACTATTTAAATGATCGTCTGCAAGCGGCTTGCAGGGCTCCAACCGCCTCTTTCAGGGCCCTTCCACCCGAAAGGCGAGGAGCGAGCCGCCGACCAAACGCCGCCGGGGCCGCGAGCCGTTCCTGGCATCCGCGGCTCAGCCAAGCTGTTGTTTTAAAAGAGCAATAAAAATGAATTATGACTAAACGCCTTCTAACTTAATGCTTTCGGACGGGGATCCCCGGCAAATACGTAAGAGGATTTTTATTTGTGCATGTGTTCCTGCAATTGATCTCTTTGATGACATTCTCATTCATAGAAAGCGTTTGATTTATGAGCGTAGGACGAATCGCAAACAGCAGCGGCTCAGCCCTGGCCGTGGCCCGGCCGCCCTGATCTGCACCGAGCCGCGGGCAGGAGACCAGCCGGGGTCCTCATGCGCCTCCGCCGCGACCGGGACTTAGGGGGCAAAGGTGTGGGGGAAGGTAGAGAGCAAAACCTTGGCGAAAGATCCCCGTTTCATTATAACTTCCAAGCCTGTGCTGTTAAGAGCAGGTTCTTAAATCAACCCGCCCCCAACACATGTTGCTTGCACGCTGCGTTTTCTCACGGTAAGTGGCCATCAGAACAGAGCTCAGTGAGGGGAAGAAAGCATGGGGAGAGAGAGGAAGGGGGCAAGAACCAGAACAACCCGGCAACACACCCTAGATCACATTTTATTGATAATTCATTTAAAGTGCTTTGTCGCTTTCCTTTTCTAGAAACTGGTTAATTTATAACTTAGGGGGCAGAAACACTTCAATTTAAATCTCAACTTGCTAACCTGACTTCAGAGTTTTAATGCTCCATTATTTGCCATGTAAACAGATTTAAGAATGAAATATTGATTTTTTTTCTGATCCTGAAAAAAAGAAAAAAGAATTCTAGAATGACTGAACCAGAGGATTGGAAAGAATCCTTCCTGAAGTGTATTTTTCCAGCTAGTGACCATCGTTTTGTTTCATCTTTATTTTTCTCTATTTTTTAGGTTTATTTGCCTGGAGCCATCAACAGCTGGGAGACTAATCAACAACACTGAAAATGTTCAGGATTTGTGGGGGAGGAGCTGGGATGTAGATGTTTGAAACAAATGTGTATAAATAAATGAATTGTTTATAACTTAGTAATTGACCTGGAGACTGGTAGCTTGTTAAAGAAACTCCATGTTCCTGGAGTTGGGGGTTTCTGTAGGCACTTTATCCCTCCCCTTTCAAAAGGTTGGGCTTGGCTTCCTAACCCTCTTTCTCTTACCAAATTAAACGTATAGCTTGAATCTCTACACTGAAAAACCAAAGGCATTCCCTTAAAAAAAAAAATCACTTCTCAGGCGCCCTAACCTTGTTCTGGCTTTCTTCTTTGTTGCTGTCTATTCAAGATTTTGATCATACCCCCTTAATAAATATATTAAAATTGAAAAAGAAGATGAATTGTGACCAGAATTTTATTTACCAAGTTAGACTAAAAGAAGAAAAAGAAACCGTTAGGAGCTTGGAGAAAGAGGGGGGAGAAAAAAAATAAGAAAGCTACTTATAGCAAAGGAGAATTTATTCTACCAAAAATACGCATGACAATGCATCCTAATGTAATACAAAAATAAAAAGAAAGTGAAGATACAATTATATGATCACTTTCTTGCAGGCCTCATATATTGCTTTCAGTAAATCACATAGAGGGTTGTTGGATTAGATTTAAAACAACTAAAACTCCAAAATAATCTGTAAAAGACGCCTCTGAAAGTGGGTCAGGGGAATCACTAAACAGAAAATCGTCCACATTTAGCGGAGGGAGAGGGCAGGTCAAGAAAAAATAAAATAAAAATCAACTCGGAATAAAAGAAGGCCAAACCACCTGCTCAAAGGGGTTTTGTTTTGTGATGCTTTGTTTTGCTTTAATGGTTTTAGTAATTCAGATGCTGCAGGTCGATTGTGGTGAGTGTGTCTGTGAAAAAATCAAAGCTGTCGGCTGAAATGTCTGCAGGACTGTCGAGGGAGCCTGGCAAGCTGGGCGACACTGCGTCTGAAAGCTGCAGGCAGGAATCTGTGGAAAAGACGCTAAAGTCCTGCAAAGAGGGGACCTCGAGGGCCTCGGGACTGTCATTGTTTAGGCCAGAGCCACAGTTCTGGCCCATTGTTGACAAGCAGTTAGGAACAGTGGGTGACTGGTGCTGAAAATGTTTCAGATTTTTCTCATTGCTGGTTAAAGGCGAAACTGGGAAACTTTGGGAGTCGCCATTGTGTCCGTTGGGAGCCTGCTGCTGAGAGAGGGCGTTTTGCTGAAAAGTGTAGCCTTCCCTCTCCAGAAGGGCCCCGGAGACGCCGAGGGCTTGCTCGAAGAGGGACTTCTCCTCCTCGTCCTCCTCCACTTTCTCCGAGTCTTCCAGGCTTTTAAATTTCCCGTCGCTGTTTTGGTTCTCCTTGCACTGGGTCTGCCTCTTGTGCTTCATCCTCCGGTTCTGAAACCACACTTTCACTTGTCTCTCGGTCAAATCCAGCAGCGCCGCGATTTCCACCCTCCGGGGTCTGCAGAGGTACTTGTTGAAATGAAATTCCTTCTCCAGCTCTAAAAGCTGCGTGTTGGTGTAAGCAGTCCTCAGGCGCCGCGAGCCCCCTCCGCTGCCGTCCGCGATCTCCAGGGGTTCTGCGGAAAGGGAAGCCAAGGAGAGACACACGCGCGGTTGGAGGCGGAGGGTCCGGAGAGGGGCGATTCCACTAGAGAACGAGCGCGGCCGAAAGGACGCGCGGCAGCAAGATGGCCGCCCCGGGCCGCGGGAGGGCTATTGTGCCGCCTTCCCCGGGAGCCCGGCCCCGGAGACCCCGGCTCCGCCGCCGCCGCCCGACCGCCGCCTGGAGCTGCCCCCAGCCTCTCCACCCGGGAGCAAACTTTATATTACCCACACCACAATTTATAATTAATGCATCAGCTGCTTAGCTGAGCAAGAGCGATCTATCACTCTTCATTACTGTCAAAAAGCCAAACTCTAGGACAACGAGACAAGAGGAGGTCAGTTCCAACTCAAATAAATCATCCCACATTACACAAGTTAGGGAAAGTTCCTCCCCCCCTGCTTAAAAATATATGTCTCATTGTGGCGCGTAGGATGCCTTTTCTCTCCATCAAACCCACTCCTGAGCCCACAGGGGAAGGGAAAGCAGCCAAGCATCTCTCCCTCTCCGCCTTCTCTCCAGCCCACGCTCCCCTCCCCCCAGAACCGCTCTCGGGGCAGCCCCGAAGGGGAGCGGGGTCCCGGGACCTGGGGCCACGTCTTTGGACTGACCTTTGTGGCCGAGGCAGGCAGGGCCAGTGGTGGTGGCGGCCGAGGCGGGCGGCAGCGCGGTTTTCTTGGCCGCCTTCTTCTCCTTCATCCAGGGGTACTCGGGCGGCTGCAGGGCGCCGGCGGGCCCTGGGCTGCCGCGGCTGCCCGCGGGGCTCGGCTTGGGGCGGCCGCCAGCGCCGTGGCGAGGGTGACTGCCCGGGTTCAGGCTGGGAATGGTCTGCTCGAAAGGAGGAGGAATCAGTGTCGAGTGTGAAAGCGTCGAGGTCTTGATTGATGAACTTTGAAATGTATCAGCGACAGGGGGAAAAGATGTCAGGCACTCAGCGAGCGACGGCTGGCTATTGATAAAACCAATCTCTCGCTCAAATTCGTAATTCATGGCCTTCTCCTTGGAGCCCCCTCGGAGAAAAAGTTCCCTCTTCTGGAGGGGCTTTGGGGGGGCGAGGCCCAGGAAAAAGGCGAGTGCGGAGGGGAAAAAAAAATCTATCATACAAGATCGCTGCTGGGGTGTTTTTTTTCTAATTCACTGATTACAGCCGTATGGGGACCGCGCTACTATTAAACTATTGAATTCATGGAGACAAGGTTGAAATTGGACCGAATTGGCTGTCACATGATTGCTTCTGCCCAATGACAATTTGGGCTTTAATCAAAAGAAGCCACTGTCTGTTTGATTGATCCAAAAAAGTCGGGAAGGAACGCCTCATTGGGGGCCAGCGAGGCTTTATTTACACTTTTTTCTGGGCAAAAATACATAGATGTGGGTGTGGGTGGGGATGCCCGGTAGTGCGTGGGGGCGAGGGTGCCTGCCTGCCTTCCCATCCGCAAGGACCTGGTGTGCGCGCTGGGTAGTGCGTGTGAGTGTGCGAGTGTGCGCCCTGCTGCCGGTCCCGCCGGAGGCTGTCCTCGGCCTCCCCCGCGCTCCGCGCATTGTTTGGGACTACGCCTCGCACCTCACAAATCATTTAAGCACCTCAGTCTGACGCCTGCAGTCATTAACAAAGTAATCCATTAATCTTCAAAGTTTTGACACCCGAGGGCCCCCCATCCCAGCCACATAAGTTCTACTAAGGCAGGAGGAAGGAACAGAAGGAGAGGAAAGATATGGGGTGGAGGGGGGAGAGAGAGATTCTTGGGTACCCTCCCTTTTTCTTTTTCTTTTTCTCCTCCGCCTTTTCCAAAATCATTTCCTGGATCTCAGAACTGATCTTCTGTCTCTGTCTTCCTTCTGTCTTTCCCTCTTTTTCTCCCTCCTCTCTCCTCTCCCCCTCCCTCTCCTCTGTCCACTTCTCCTTCCCTCCCCACATCCGCAGGCCCTCCTCGCACCCCTCCCAATGCCCAGCTCGGAGTCCGCTCCCCCAGTCCCGGACCCGGGCCCATTGTTAGCCGGCTCTTCCACCGCAGCTTTGCGTCTGGCTCCAGAAGGAAGCGGAAAACGGGAGGCTGCTCTCGAAGCTTCCCCATCTTCCTGCGCCATCAACTTTTCAGGAGTGGCTGGAGAGAGATAGATGCATGTGCCAAGCAAGACAACAAACCCAGGTCCATGTGTTCAAATCCTTGTAGCCAGGGCGGCGGCCAGCCAAAAGAAATGCCGCCCCCGAGCAGGCGTGTGCGGCTCCTGGCATTCTGGGTTTCATACCCGTAGGGCTCGGGCGCGGTGAGTATTTCCGTTTTCCAGGAAGTCTGTTGGAAGTCAGCAGCAGGGAGGGAGAGGCGCCTGTTTCTCTCTTTTCCTTTTCTCGCCTTCTCCTTGTCGCTCTGACTGGGGGCTTGTTGGTTCAGATGCAGTGAGTGCTCCCTGGCCGCCCCAATTCTCTCCCGCACCTTCCTGCTCCTTGGCCACCAGGGATGTTTGCACTCGGGTTCTGTTGTGGGAAACAGCACGCAGGTGAGACAAGGCGACCCAAGGAGGAATTATAATGTTTCTCTTTCTCTGTCCTCTGTCTCTCTCTTTTCTCCAATTCTGAGACTTGAGACAGCACTGGACTGTGCTGGAGGGTTCAAAAGATAACACCTTTACATACCAAAAAAAAAAAAAACTTTTTAAAAATCCACCAAGCTAGAAGGAAGGGAGGAGGCTGGAGGCTGAGAGAGAAATCTGAAGGTATCTCTTTTCCCCCAAACCCTGAGGATGATAATTCCCGCTTGCTTCCTTTGAAATGGACCAAGTGATCAGACTTCCCCAGACCGGCAGGCATCGGTGGCAGGAAAATAAATCATTCTGATGGCTAGGGAGGGAGAGGTTGGCGGGAGAAAGCCCTGTGTGGAAAACAGGCAAGGCCATGCAAGGCAAAGGACAGGACTCCATCTCTGAAGCCGGCAATCGAACGGGGCTGGGGCTGGAAATTAGATGTAAAGTGCCCTCCGTCGTTGACCAGCTCAGAGCATTGCCTTACAGATAGAGATGCTATTTTGGAAAACGTGAGGTTTTTCAGTTTTCTTGCTTTTATTCCAAACAAAGCTCTGAAGGAAGTCTGGGCGCGATCAATCTTGCTCACCAAAAGCCTTGACAGCTTCTAGCCCTTAAGAACACATTTCAGCTTCGAGCTCTTTCCAAGATCAAATGTGGCCGAGCACAGAGGAGAGCAGGAAACGCAAGTAAACAAGGAAAACTAGTCTTTTTAAAGATATTTTTTTGGCAGCAGAAAGAGTGAGAAGGCCGCTTTTAGGGAAGGTGCTTTGCAGACTCTGGGATGGCAGCTTTTGGCATTTGCTTTTACCAGAAAATATTGAGGGGAGGGGGGAGCGACAGAGAGGAAGCGCGCTGCCCTGTATCACCAAGGCTTTGTCAGGGGCTGCGTGGGTGAGGGCTTTCTGCTGCCTCAGCGGCCTTAATTCAAATACCATCTGGAAGAAAACCCTTCCCTTTCACCATTCAACACTGGAATCTTCCCCAAATCTATTACTTTAACTCAGGAGATATTTTAATAAGGATTTCTTTTTCATATTGAAGAAGCTGGGGGTGAGATGGATGTTTTCTCTTTGAAAGCCAGAATGAATGTCTTGACTGGCAAGCTGTGGAAAATCATATTGGAATCTCATTTTAAAACTCTGCCCTGGGGGAAGGAGGAAGCCTCCCAGCCAGTCCTCCCTCAGCTAAAGAGAAGATTTTAGAAATGGATTCCAATAGTAGTATCTCTGAAAGATATTCCTCTCTCTGAGTGGATCCCCCCCACCCCACTCTTCCTTATTTTCCTAGGTAATTTTAATTTTCTGCACTTCTTTAAAATTATTACTTAAAAGAAGACTCTTGAGTCTGTTCAGCCTGCTTAGTTTCGAGAGGAACAACCACAAGGGCGGAAGCTCCAGTCCTCACAAAGACTAATTTTCCAGCCTCTGTATTTTTGAGATGTGCCCCATTTCAGCAGGCAGGCTGAATGTGCCACATTCAACGAAGTCCACTTCTTCCACAGCCCGAAGTCCTTAGCTGTATAAATGGAGACCCAGGACAGAGGTGGGGAAAGCACCTCTGGCCGGGAGAGAAGCACCCAGATCTTTACAGCCGCCTAGGTTTGCATCCTCCGATCCCTTTTCTTTTTCTTAAAACGTGTGCAGGTTTCCTAAAAGCAGCTCCTGCAACCCCTGCAGGTACCCAGAAATGGCTCCAGTGCCTGTTTCTAGAGATAATCTGAGGGAGCTTCTCAGGGGGAAGACAGAGGCCCTGAAGATGGGTATTTTGGATTGCAAACAAAATGGCGACACTTTCCACCTCCGCCTCAGAAACAGAATTCAAGGAGAAGGGGGGTTTATTTGTCACATCAGAGGTTCCTGGTCCCCGGATGCAGGTAGTTCCTCGTTTCCAGCTTTGAAGGAGGATGCGGATGGAGATGCAGTTTGGAGGTCTGCACCTTCTGAATTTGGTTCCTTCTCTGAGCAATTCTTTCCTCTGAAGATGAAAATATTTCCCTTTCCTGCGCCTGCCTTTGCCTCTGCCAGCCAGCCAGTCGGCAGCCCAGGAATAGAAATGTAATATTTAGCTCCTATAGCATCAATTGAAACAAGTACTTATAAAATTGCATTTTTATTAAAAAGATATTAATCTCCTTCCTCTCTCCCCCTCCCCCTGGGGCCATGAAAAGAAACCAGGGAGGGAAGAAGGAGAGGAAATAAATCCAGAGAAAGCCAAATCCTAAATTCCGAGAGGAAGCCGGAGCTGGGACTGGAGCAGTCGGAGGAAGGGCTCAGCCTTTCTTGTGCTGGAGACCTGGGCGAGCCTCTCGGTCTCTTTCCAGCCGCCTGGCTCCTAATGGCAATTTTAGAAGTGATGCTTTCCTCCTGGTTTGATAAAGGACCACGAAGCATCCGCAGAGTCCGGTTGCTCCTGGAAAGTGTTGGGCATCTTCGGCGTGGTTGGCGATTCCCCAGGTTAAGATGCGGGCCAGACGGCTTTGACCGGAGCAAGATCGAGGGCAAGGAGGCAGCCCGCTGACTCCCCGGCGGGCCGCCGGGCACCTGTGCGCCCCCCGCCGCGCCTGGGCCGGGCCGCCTTTGTCTCTCCCGCCGTCGGCTCTCCGCAGCCCCTGGGCCCGCTGCCGGCCTCCGCGGCAGCTGGGAACCAGGCAGCCCAGCGGGCTGGCCGCTCGGCGTCTCCAGAGCTGCGGCGCCCGGCGCTCCGGCTGCCTTCCCGAGAATCCGCCGTTCTCTGGGTCGGGCCTCCCCGCCAGGCCCCAGCCGGAGCCGCAGCGCGGCTGCGGCCTGCTCCGCCAGTTCACCTCCATCGCACGCAGACACCCATCTTCGGTCAAAGAACCCCTTCCGAACGCGGATATTACTCAGAATAAAAACTTTATTATTTTTTTTTGTTTTGTTTCTCAGAGTGTGAGCAGCAAGGAATGTAGAACTCTCAAAACAAATGTAGCATTTTTTGCGTTTACAGATTGTTTTCTTCAGTTTCGCCGGATGTTACAAATTAAATCACCGCTTTTCGAAAGCTGGATCCTCTCTGGTATTATTGCATCATTACCGTTTTTTATAAAGGAATTACATTTCCCTTTCAAATAAAAAATTTCCTATGTACGCCAATACACTATTGAACAAAAGGCCCAAGAAACCTTCTGAACAATCAGGGTACAGAATTTCTTTAATATAAATACGAACGGATGGGGATAAATAATATTTAAAACTTAGATTATTCAATGCTTGCAAAAAAAATATAAATAAATCTGACTGTTCACCAGCATACACACACGGAAAGACGTACACGTAGTTATCCTTGCACAGGGAGCCCCTGTTTCAAAGCGCCTTTGATTTTTTTTCTCGCTCTTTACAAGAAGTGCAATTAAAAAACTAAAATTAAAAAAAAAGTAATCGCGTCCCCTCGGGAGCCATAATGTACGAACAAATTCACATTGAAGAACTCGGCTAGAAAATTTGTTCATATACCCTGTTTCTGATCAAAGAGTAGAGCCGGGAAAGGGAGCAGGCCGGGGCGACGCGGGGCGGGAGGAGGTAAATACCGCTACTGACACTGACAGCCATTCCAGCAACCAAGATTGCTACGTCACAAAAACTATAAAAACGCGTTACCGAAGAAAACAAAACGGGGAGAGGGGAGGGAGCAGAGGAGAGAGAAAAGGGAGGGGCAGGGAGAACCTTAAAACAAAAAAAGCAAAGGAAGAGGAAAGGGGAGGGGGACTCTCCTGGCGCGCAGCCCCGAGCCCACCATCACAGGTGGGTGAGCTTGGGGGCTTCCTGAATTCTTCCCTGAGAAGGATGGTGGGCGGTAAGGTCCGTGTAAGTGGGGTGCGGCTCTCCTGGCCCGGGCCCGTGATGGTGGCCGCTGCCCAGCGGCCCAGCACCCCCGTAGTCCATGGCGGCCGAGGCAGCGTGAGGGAGGTGAGTTAGGCCATAGAGGGCCGGCCCAGAGTTGCTCAAGGGCTCCACATAGCTGCCCCCTACGAAGACGGGGCTTCCCTGTAAGTGTGGGGTCCCATAGCTGCCGTTGCCCTGCAGGCCATGCGCGTGCGGGTCATAGTCAGGTGTGCCCCCTGCCCCTGCCCCAGCGGCCGCGTAGCGCTTCTGGGGGGGCGGCGGCGCGCAGCTGGGCAGGGGTGCGGGGTAGGAGGCAGGGGGCAGCCCGTAGGCGCCCTGGGGGGGCTTGGAGAAAGGCGGGGGCGACTGGGGCTCGTAGGGAACACTGTTGACCAGCGAATGCATAGAGTTCAGATAGCCGCCTGCGCCCGGGGGCACAGGGCTGCGACTTGGGGACTGGCCCCCTGATGACGTCAGCATGCCCTTGCCCTTCTGATCCTTCTTGTACTTCATGCGGCGATTCTGGAACCAGATCTTGATCTGGCGCTCAGTGAGATTCAGCAGGTTGGCCATCTCCACGCGGCGTGGCCGGCACAGGTAGCGGTTGAAGTGGAATTCCTTCTCCAGCTCCACCAGCTGCGCGCTCGTGTAGGCCGTGCGCGCCCGCTTGGAGGACGCCTGCCCTGGCGGACTCTTGTCGCCCGCGCAGCTCTCCCCTGCCAGGACAGAAGAGTAGAGGAAGATTGGCGTCAGGGGCAGCTCAGCAACCCCGCCCAGTCCCTGACCGTTTAACCAGCCTCCTCCTGGCTCCGGACTCCAAAGAGCCCTCCATTTGTCAGGGCTCAAAAAGGGGGAGGAGGAACTAGGTGCTGCCCTCCGTTCTGGACAGTGCTGGGAGCTGGGTAGCTAGCTCCTCATTCAGTCAAATTGTAAATCATAGCCTTCTCCAAGGGGGGTAAAGGACAAGAAAGCAGAACCTCCAGTTTGCCTTCCTGGTCTGTATTTTCTTCCTGGAGCTACTCACTTTCTGAGTCCTTTAATGATCCTGCAGGCCTGCCAGACTAAAGCTCCCTATGGGCAGGTCCCACCACCTTCATTCCCTTCACAAATGAAATGTAGGCCACCTAATATATGCTTAATAAACCTTTCCCTCATTCACTGTCTGTCTGAAGGATTGGACAGTTGCCTCAATTTATGTAATCTCCTCAGTGGAGATGGTTGGAATAGAAGCCCCAATCTGGAAGCCTTTTCTGCCCAAAGAAGGAGATCCCATTAACTCTCCATTTCTGGTGGGGAGGCCCAGGCCCCAAATGCTGGGCCCTATCAATTAGGGTTCTCCATGTCATCGAGCAGCCTACCCCAGCTTTGCTTACTAATCGTGTGGCCTCCTGTCCTCCCTGGCCTCCAAATCCTGGCTCAGGAAGGTCCTAGATTCTCAGAACTGGCAACTGGAAAGGGGCAATAGTAATCAAGAATACTGGGAACCCAAAAGACCCAGGGCCTATCATCCACTGGAGTCGGGTTCCAGGAAGCCCATGTGGTTCCTATTAGGATGACAAGTCTGAATCCCCTCCCCCAGGAGATCCCTGGCTGCCTTCATTGTGCTAAGTCTGAGTAGGGCCTTCCCAGTGGTAAGGCAGCCAGCCACTCCATCTGCTGGAGCAAAAATTTAAAATAGCCTCTGGTGATAAGCAAAGTATTGATTCTGAACTGGAGGGTGATTAGGCCTGCTTTTGTTCTGCCACATTTCAGTGTGGGGTGGATGTCACTATTTCATTTAAAAATGAGGAGTTGTGCTAAAGAGCGAGTGGAGCCCAGGTTTGTTCTGCACAAAGGTCCTCACTGCAAAAGTGGAACACGAAGAGATTCCTAACTCACTAGGCCCCACTTGCTCTTGGAGAAGTCCAGAGAGGCTTCCACTAGGTCTCTCTCTGGGGTTTCCTGAGCACACCAAGCCCTGTCACCTCCCTAGTTGCCAAGACTCTGGAAACCTGTGTAGGGCGGACAGAGAACGAGCAGTGAATCCTTGGAAATATTCTGGCGCTCCAGGCCGCTCTGCCTGTGCCTGGAGTCGGCTTGGGGACCAGGAGCCAGGCCAGAGGGTCATCCTCCGGAAGGCACCTCTTTACCTGAGCTGGAGCCGCTGGTTTTCTGCTTTGTGTTCTGGCGAGACTCCTTCATCCAAGGGAAGATTTGTTTGGCCACGGTGGGTGAGTTGAGGAGGGGGCTCTTGGCCGCGCTGGCAGGGGTGGGGTTGCTGCTGGCATTCTGAGGTGGGGAAACTGAAGAGGGGGGCGGGGGCGCGGCAGGAGCCGGAGCAGGGGTCTGTGGCGGTGGCTGAGGCTGTTGAGGGGCAGGGGGCGCGGCCTGGGGCGGCGCTGGGCCCAGGGGCGGCTCGCCCAGGCCTGGGGGCTGGCTGGGCGGGCCGCTCAGGGTGTGCAGACATGCCTCGCTCAGCTCGTGCGCCTTGGGGTGGCCCCCGGCGCTGGCAGGTGACTGGAGGGAGCAGGCGGGCCGGTGGTACTCGCCCTCGGCGCCCAGGGCCGCAGACGCCGAGTACGGCTGCTGGCTGGCATTATAAGCGAACCCGTTGGCTGCCTGGTAGGGATAGCCACCGTAGATCGCCGAGCTGTCGTAGTAGGTCGCTTTTTGCATCGCGTTGTTTCACGATCTTGATCGCACGCTCTGACGGGGGCTTGACACCCGCGAGGGCGCACATTGGCACGCCCCCGCAGTCACGTGACGCTCCGCCGCCAATGGCCGCCCCGCGCAGACCTGGGGGGTGAGAATCGCCGCGCGGTGAGGGCTCCGCGCAAATCCATCTTACTCTCAATAGCTAAGTGACATGAAAGCCATAAAAGAAAAAGTGGTCAGCAATATTTAGCAGCACGACTTGGCCCCGGGCGCAGAGAGCCGCGCTATAAAAAGCCGCTGGAATTTACTGGCGGCTACAAATATTTGCTTAACTTGCGTCTGCAGTTGGGGGGTTTTCCGGGGAAAGAGGAGAAGAGCGAGTGAGGGTTGGAAGCCTCGTCTCGGGAGCTGGATTCCAAAAGAAGAAAGGCCTGATGGGCTAGAAAGGAACAGGGTTGGGATCCTTCTTTTGCAGGGAAGAAGAAATTCGGGGTGTCCCTTCCTCTCTGCTCCTTGGCCCTACCCGGCAAGCCCCGAGACTCCGTCCCTGCGGGAATCGTGGGGAAGGAGCAAAGAGGCAAAGGGGAGCTTGAGTCTCCAATTTTTTTTTCTCCTCTCCTTGTTTTAGGACTTACATTTGCCAAAAGAGCCCTGGCACGGGGGTGACGTCCTATCCAGCCCCTTCTTGGACTTTCCAGAACCAGAGAGGTACGCACAAAAAAATGTCCAGGCAATTGCTGGACTGGACTTCGGAAGCTGAGATCGTTAGGCAGTCCACCCTCGTGCGGGACAGGACTCACCTCCCAATGAGCCCCTTGTGGCTAAGAGGGGAGAGAGAAAACTTTAGACGGAACATCCCGTGTGGGGAGGGACCACCACCAACACCCACTCCAGCAAGTCAGACTCAAATCTGGACAGCTCTTTAGCCCTCTCCTCTTCCTATTTCTCAGGCATGTCCCAGCAAGCCACTCCTACCTCCTCTCCTAGGTTACAAAAGGTCCCCAGACCCTCCTGCCTGGGACTTTCTGAGGTGCTGTTATGCAGAGCAACTATCAAATTCTACCTGTTAAAACATGATGGATTAGAGAAAAAAACAACCCACCAGGAACCTGAAAAACCAGCGTTCATCTCCATGACCACGGCATGAACTCTCCTTCCAACTTAACGATAATAGGTTCTGTCTTAGAAACTGCTGTGTAATTTGATGTATGGGGGTCATTTGGCTCCGGACAAGGGATGGGAGCACCAGCCATAAAATCCTGCCAGAGCTCCCTGATCTTTGTGTGCTGTTGTTGTTGTTGATATTTGTTACTTGGCCTATTTACCTGCTTCAGAAACACCAAGTAAAGGGCGACCCTAGAAATCTAAAAAGCAACTGCAAGGCTTCTCAACTATTTTTTATTTAGAAAACACTTTGCAGAAGTAAAATCTGTTTCTTTTTTTTTTTTCAGCCTTTGCATGGTCAACCACTGATTCTGCTCAGAAAAGTTCCACGTGAGTTCCTATATTCACACTCACACTCTGACACACTTACAATGTTTGTCTCTGACCATTTAAGAAAATTACAATGACAAATTCACGAAGAAAATGGTTTACATTTCACACACCAACTGTGTGGATTTGAGTCCTTGGGGTTATTCAAGTTTTCCAGGAATAGCAGGGCACTTTGTTAACTAGAAAAAAAATAATGTAATAAGCATGTGCCAGTGGATGATTATACTGTAATTTTGTCTTTAATAATGTACTCCTTTGGATTTCATTATTAAACCAACAATCTGTCCAACATCTGCAAAATAGGCACAATTAATTTTCCAGAACCTCAATTAAAAATTACAGCATCCGTTATCCAGAGTCATTGTGTGTAATCTGAGCCCCATAGTATTGTTTCTCTTTTGGAAATAGATAGAAAGCGACACACACCATTATCAAAAATAAATAAATGGTAAAATAAAATTTAAAACTGAATAGCACTTTAATGTCTGTTTCCTGTTCTTTCACTGAAAACAGATCCTATTGCATTTGGTAGTGTTAATGTCTGCCATTTAAATTTTTAAGATACTGGGCTTGTGTAAAATAAAATGTCAGGTTAAGAAAATTACTCCAGACACTTGAACAGCAAGATATTAGATAAAACAAAATTACGTTATTTTGCACGTGCAGTCTTTCAAGTGACTTGCTAATCCGTTATCACAAGCTACATCACCTGCTTTTTACCCAAGTCTTTTCATCAAGTTGTGCATTGTCTTGTAAAATAACAAAACTACCTTTAAAAATCAAAGAGCAAACAACAACTCCCATAAACTTAAAATACGAATTCACCTCCGAGATCCCCCCAAAGTGCATCCTATTGTTTGAGGTCAGCAGATAACCACCTTGGGGCCCACACGGTCCACCCCGCAACTCAGCTTCCAAAGTTTGCAACCTAGTAAAGAAGTTGGAGATTTGCCAGCCAGGAAACTTTGCTTTGCACCCCCAAACAAGGGTTGGGGATAGGAGAAGATTCCTCCTAAAAGGCCCGTTTCTGGACAATAAGCCCCAGGTGCAGGAGCTGAAGTCGAGTTGAGCAGGCTAAGTTGAGTACAGGAAGCAAGCGCTATTGTCTGTCTGGAAGGTCTGCCCAAATTCAACCTCCTTCCTTCAGACACCGCGCCTTCTTTCCATTCCCGCCCCTTCCTCGGCCTGCTGTCACCCCGAGTCTAAGTGGGAACACGGGGTGAGAGCCCCCACGTCCCACTGCCCACCCCGCCCTCCCTCCTCCCCGACACGGAAAAGTTGCGCTGGGCCGGGGGAGAGGAGGGCGGTGGGGGCGGGGATGGGAAAGCGGCCTGAACTCGAAGTGTAAGGGTATCAGTCACTGCCGGGAAGGAAGCTCCGGCTTGTGAACTCTTCTTGAACCGAGATTTAAGTCTGCGGCCATAAATCACCGAGACGTAAACTCCGCCATTCAGCGCCGGGAGCGGCCGGTGGCGGCCCTGCTTACCTTAACTTCGGACGCGCGCCGCGAGCGCGGGCTCGGGCTCGGGCTCCGGCCCCCGGCCCGGCTCGGCGGCCCGGCCGGGTCCCCTCGGCGCGGGACGGGCACCGACCCTCAGCATCGGCCGAGACGGCGGGCGGGAGGGAGACCCGGCGGCCGGGACACCGCGACGCAGAGCGAGGCCGCCGCGCTGCTCCGCCACGGTTCGCCCAGGGCGGAATGGGGCGGCTGGGACCCCCCCTCCCACCCACCCCACCCACCCACCCACCCCTCCCCCGCACCCCCGCCCCCTGCCCTTCCCGAGGGCAGCAGCCGCGGGCCGGAGATAAGCGCTAGCACGGCGCGGGGCTCTGCCTGGGCTAGTGGCACCGACTTGGGTATGTTTCTTATGAATATTACACGCGGAGCAGCGGCTGGTAGGGGGTGCGGTGGGGGGTGCTGGGGGCGGGCGGGAGGGGTGGCCGAGGCGGCTGGGGCTGCGCGGACCGGCCTGGGGGATGGGGCTGGGACGAGGGGAGGGCCGGGAGGGAGAGGGGGAGCTCGGCAGTGGCGGGAGGAGGGCAGCCTCCCCCCAACCCCCACGCCCTCCCTCTCCTCGCTCCTGGGCGTCACTAAAGTCCTGGAAAATTATGCTAATGAGGACAAACGGCTCTCACAAAGGGGATCTCTTGCCGGGCTCTATTTCTTAGGAATACGTTTGAGAAACCATGTAACCCTCTGCCCTGGACATTTCCAGTTGAGGGGCAAGGAGCAGAAACAGGAGAAGAGAGTTCCCCAGACTTTGGGCAGTTGACCACACCTGCCACCCCAATGAAGAACCTCAAAACCAATCTTTGGGGGGCTCGGATAGGGCCTCTTTTCTCGGGAGACCTCCCAAAGACCACATGGGGCTGCCTTTGGTTATGTTTGTAGGCAGAAACACTGAAATCCTGGCAGCCAGGAGAGAAGGAGCCCCGGGGAGATGTTGGTGTTCTCGCAGTGAAACGGGAAGCTCTGGACTCAGGTACACACAAGAGTCTAGAAACCCTGGAGTCCAGCTCTTGTGTGGGGGGTGTCACAGTACAAACATGCAGGTCACTCACAGGGAAAGACTGGTAAAGCTCTGACCTCAACTGCAACGACATCTGTGGTATTCCACCCCCACCCCCAACTAGTTAGTGGGACACAGGGACACTGAGCAGAGCAAAGGCCTGCTTGTGCCCGGTAATATTCCCACAACTTTAAGGAGGATAGTCTCCCTGCCTGCTCTCGCCTTTCTCAACTCCCCAGATTCAGAAGCAAACTCTACATGGGTGTGTGTGTGTGGCAAAAAGAGAGAAATGGAGCTTTCGTGCAATTCCAAGGTGTCATCGGCCGGTCCTTCTCAAAGGAAGGTGTTAAAAATATAAGTAGTATGTTTAAACTGTCAGGGAGCCAAAGTGTCACCTTCGAGCAAAAACAAAGCCAAGGGAAAAGGGAGAAATCAAAAAGCACTCCCGGCCAGGGTGGCCTCATGCATACCAATGGTTTTTGTCATTTACGGCTGGGCAAGATTTATGACTCGGCGCCCCAACGCTGTAAACAGAGCACAAAACAGCAAACACTTGCTCCTTATGGCATATTGCGGCAGCGCAACTTGAAAGGGGGAGCGGGCCGCGTAGGAGGCCGGAGCCTGTCGCAAAAATCCCATCGGCGGCATTTTCTCTTCAAACCGTCCGAGTTGGATGTGGCATTTGAAGAAAGAAGGCGTGGGTCAATAATCAACCCGCACTTTCTCCTCCAAACTGCTGACGCGACTCTCACGCCTTCTCAGCTAAGCCAGCTGCATGCAGGGATGGCCAGCTCTCTGGGAGAACCTGCCAGGGAAGGGGACGGCCCAGGCCAAGGGAGCCGAGGGCACCGAGGTGAGGGCTGGAGCGCCCAGGGCGCATACCTTTCTACCTGCGCCAGGGCCGTGTGGGGCAAAACACGGGGGGTGGACCCGCCGAGCTGGGGAGCCTGGGGGGAAAGCAGGGGCAGGAGCTCTGCCTGCCCGGAATAGGTGGCTTCTGGGCACCCGCTGCCGCGGGCAGAAGCGGGGTTCTGACCTCAAGGCTGGAGTCTGGCGCCTTGGCACGCAGACTGCCTGGAGTCAGGTCTCTGCGCTGAAATCCAAAGTGCTGGCTTTGGGAGCAAGGCAGGCGAGGTGATTAAAAAATAATAATTTATGATAGCCGAAGGCATTTTGTTTGTTTTTGTTTTTAAGAAAAAAATACCTCCTGTTGATTTTCCATGGCCTGAAACTACCCGGTCACTGCCGCCTGCCCTTTCTAAGCAAATCCCGCAGCTATTCACCCGGCTCCACCAAAACCACTGAGGTTTTCTCTGCTAAGACCCTTTGGCTCCCCGAATTCCCCAAAGTCCCTGTGCTCCCTATCTCTCTTGACCATGGAGACCAAAAGAAAACATTTTCTCAATTCTAGAAGAATGTTTGAAACACCGAAGGTGTGCCGGTGCCCTTCTCAGGGATCTCCTTGTGAACATGCCTGAGAGGGCCTCGATGGCTGGGGGGTGGGCTGGGGTGGGGGGGACCGCTGGCTGTGCAGCCAGGGACCAAGGTGAGGAGTAACTGTTGGCAAGAAGAGGCATGGAAATCCCAGAATGGGGAGGAAAATTAATGAGGAAATACACTTGCCTGTGAGGGTGAGGCTGGCATTTTGAGGGCGAAAATGGACTAAGCCTTTTTTTATAGCTACAGTTTAGCTGTAATAGAGTGGCTTTAGCTTTTTCTTTGGAGGAAAAAGCAGCCTGTGCTCTATTATGTGACTGCTGGTGTCTTCTCACCGTGCGTGCTTTTGTACAGAGCCAGCTTGATAGTCCTTCCTTAGATATTTATTTTGCTTGCTGGTACTGAAGCGACAATAAAAAGAAGCCTTTAACAAACCTCTATTCCCTCTCTCCTTCTTTCTAGTGAAACTATATTATTTATGAGTCTTTAACTGGGTCAAAAATGCGCCAGAACTGGGTCATAAATCAAATGAAATGCTGACAAGTAATTGAACAGCAATTAAAGCTTACATTTTATTTCCAAGGGGTGTTTTAGAGCACTTGAAATGGTCTCAGTTAAACACGGTTAGTGCCGAGGCTGGCAGAGGGGGAGGGCAGAGCAACCCTTCCACTCTGGGGAAGTAAATTCCACTCAAGTAGGGGAAGTCTCATTTGATTTTTTTCCAAGTACAAAAAGAAATAAGATTTGTTTTAAAAAGAAAGTTGCAAGGCAAATCTGCTTCGCAACTCCTGGTACGCACCCCTTTCCTCTGCTCTGAGAGCTTCAAGAGCAGAAGACAGAGAAGTTTCCTTCACCTTTTCTGGGAGTTTCCATCTTTCCCAGGAGTGCTGGGTCCCCAAAGCCCAATTAGCTAGGGCTTTCCCAGTAATTTAGAGACACAGTTTAACTCTCCTCTGCCTCCCCCCTGGCTATAGTACCATTTCTGGGGCTCTGGAGCCAGAGAAAGTCTGCCTCTGTCTCCTGCAGACTCTGCCTCTGGACTTCCCTCCAGTCTAGGGTGCACCGGCCAGTCCTCCAACTTTCCAAGTCAGCTGGGGGCATACGGGGGCTCGCCAGGCCAAGCTCATCATGAAGCCCAAACCCAGCTCAGGCTACCTCTTTCCTCTGTACGCCCCAACATTAGAAAAACAGAGCTTTGGGGCACCCAGCATGCTTGCCCCTACCCCAAGCCTGTTCTAAATCCACCCCTATGGGGCAGAGGGTGTGCGAGAAAACAAAGGCGAGTCTTCTGGGTCGGGCTCTTTCCATCCCGTGTGTGAGAAAGCGCATCCTGCAACCCAGCACTGAACAAAGTGGCCTGAAGCCTCATCAATAAAATGGCAGTGCATCTGCACACTCATTGATTTCCTTCTCCCAGCTGCTCCGGCTGCTCTGGTCAGCCCTAGCCCTCCATCCTGGCCAGCAAACAGGAGCAACGGGGGAGTGATTCCCTTTCTCCTTCACTCAGCTTCCGTCCACCCCATCCAGTGTCGCTGAGGAACACAGCGGCGGCTACCTTAGCCTGCGTTTAGCCCGCTCCGGGGCTTTGAGACCCTCCCTCTGCCTGGGGCTCAGCTCCGGGACTCAGGCGCCGCGCTGTAGTGGACAAAGCCACCCTAGAGCTGGAGGCCACCAGGCCCACCGATTAGCACCCAAGTGCCCTTTCCTTCACACACACCCCCACCACTTTCCAGGGAATTAAACTCAATTTCAGGCGCTACTGGGGATCTTTCAAATGGTTTCGGTTCTAAGGGAGAAACAAAGGAAGAGAGGGGCTGAGGGTCCTGTCCCTGAACCAGGGTCTCCTCGCCTGACCTTTGTCTCTCACAGCCATAACTCACTCTCGATATGAACAATCAACGGAAATACCTTAAAATAAATTCCATCCTCCTGGTGTGGCCTCGAGTCCCATCGGCTAGCTGGCCCAGTACGGCTCCATAAGCACTGAAAACTGCAGCCCGCTAGGAGAGCGCTCTCCGGAGAAGGGGAAGGAGAAGGAGGAGGTGGGTGCGTGGGGGTGGGGGAAAAAAGAGCTCTCTCTGTAGAGAATCTACAAAACGTAATCACAGGCGAAGCCGCCCGGGTCTCCGCTCCAAATGCCACAATAATGCGCTGTATTATGTGCTCACGTGGTCATACGTCAACTTAAATCCTTTTATTTGAAATAGGGAATCACTGAAGGAACTAGGTTTCCAAGCAGAACGTTTAGCTTTGGGGGAGAGGAGGGGGGAGACCTTGACCAGCAGTACAGAAGAGTTTTGTCTAAGGCAGTAGGATGCTGGGGGCCTCTGCCCTTCCCCCCGCCCCCACCGACATGTGCCACACAAGGCCAGTTATCTCTGCTTATATTTCTTTGCACCCGATCCACACATAAGGACACAGCAATGCTCTCTCCATTCTTAGAGTCCATAACTTTCCTTACAGTCTTCCACGCAGAGACCTGCTGAACCCAGCACTCCCAAGCACGCCCATCTCCTCTGGCCAGTACATCACAAGGCAAGGCTCAGGCCCCTTTTCCAGAAGAAAAGCCAGTAATGATTGGCCTAGTCAGTGTACTCCCTCGCAGGTCTGCCATTGTATGGAGTTTGCTAACACCCACGCCATACACCACAGCCACTGTAGAAATCCAAAAGGCCCACAATTACCTGACAAAAGGCTAAAGCACCTCCTCCAAGTCCAGTTGGTTTTGTTTGATAAGAGCCCCTGGTGAAGAGATGCTTGGCCCCAAAGTGTGGGTGACAGTTCTGCTGGAAGGACTCAGTGCCTGGGCCACACCTGCGTTTACGCTTTTCCTCAGTGCATGGTGGAATGATATATGAAAGCATAGGCTTCTCATGATAACACATGTAAGGGGCAATGATTTAATCATCTCTGCAAGAAGAGCTAAAAAAGAACCTTTGCTCGCACCCCTTGAATTAACCAACAAGACAGTCTGGGACCCTCTCTGGGAACAGGCTTACTCGCCCTCCCCAAAGACAGCTCTGTCCACCCGCAGAAGCTGACCTGGACCGACTCCTCTGGGGGGGAACCTGACTGAGACAAATAAGCACACACACACAGACACACACACACACACACACACATTCCTGTCTACTTCTTGGCAACATTCTCCATATTTCAACACTTCACCCTCTCAGGAGCTATCTAAAAAGTTTCTCTTTTAAGGTCTTAGTTTCTGAACTCTGGGAGTGCTCTGAGATGGTGAGATCCTGTGTCATATTCTTTTGTTCCTGGAGAGCCAGCCTTCAGTGAGCCAGCCCTCTCTGGGCGTGAGGACTCACTTGTAGCAGCTGCAGGAGGCTACGCTTGGTTCCTCCCCTCCCCTCCTCTCTTCCCCCGCAGGGAAATAGAAGGGGCCTGGTGAGACTGTAAGGCCCTCAGTAAGGGGGCCTGGTCCTGGGGGTATCCTAATCAGAATGGCAATAAAAGAGGAGGAGACCTCACCCCTTGGAAAGGAGCCCTGGCCTAAACTGGTGGCAACATGCCAGTAAGACTCTGCCTGTGGTATAGCTAGGGGAGAACCTCTATGTCAACTTTCTCAGTCCTTACTTAAGCCACAAGCTGGAAAGTAAGAACCCAAAGTGAAAACCTGCTTCTCTCAGGTTTGGGGGTGAGGCAGGGGACAGAACCAAAAGCTGGTTTCCAAAAAGTACTCCCCAGTACTCCCTAAAACTCAGACCACTACTACACTGCCCTCTGCTCCTCTTACCCACCACCCCCAAATATTTTACACTGAGCTCTCCAGATAGCCTACAAAGGACCTGGAAGTATTGCCCAAGCACTGGCAACCCCCCTAACCAAAGTTTCTGTAAAGGTTTCAACTCAAAGAGGAGAAGGGGCCCCCTTCAGAACTCTCAGAACAGTCTGGAGCAAATTGAAATTCCCAAGGCCATAAATCAATGGGAGACGACGTCTTTGGTGGTGCTTCAGAGAAATGCCTTAACGCCAGCAAGGCCCAGGGGCACCACAGCTCCGACCAGGAGCCTCCATGCCTCCATTAACAGTCCAGTTAATGCTCCAACTGCTGTTTAACAATTAACATTAAGGGCTTGGGGATAGGAGGGGATGATTTGGTGGGATATAAAGGGAAAACATCTGAGGATATCAAAAGAAATTTAACTTTTGAGGTGAAAAGAGCTTTTCTAAGAGAGACCTTGGTCTGGACAAGTCACCTGGGAGCCAGCAGCTGAGAGTCCTCCTTCCCCGACTCTGAGGCCTGCTTTCCTGGAGCAAGGCTCTGGGCCTTTCAAACTTCCATTGCAGAGAAGAAGAAGGGAGATGCTCAAGTACCTAGGCCCAGAGGCTGAGAAACCCAGCTGCAGGTCCTGCTCCACTCATTCCCCTAGCCCCCAGCCTGGCCAGCCAGAGACGGGGACACACGCCCTGGATCCAGGCCGCCAGAGCCAAAATAGGCAGAAAGTTGTCTCGGAAGGAGCAGGTGACTTTGGATACAGAGCTCTAGTCAATATTTGCAAGGCTGTTGGCAGATTAGATATAGCTGTATTCAAACACTGCAATCTGATTTCTCTGTCACAAACACACTTAACCCGCCCCCCCCCCCCCGCCCCAGTTAACTCCAGTGGTTCTCCTCCTCACTCTCAGGTTGGGACCTCTTCGCTCACTTTTTTTGGTGGAGGTTACAGATCATTATTTAACATGAGATATTTCCTGTGGGTACGATTGCACTGCAGATGGACTCCACGTTCTCTGGACGCCCATGAATGTGTATATCACTTTATACACATGGTCTCAAACTCCTGCCACTGTTTATATACTCAGTGGTTCTTGTGGGCAGAGACGCAAATCAGATGTGCACCCTGAGTTGCAAATTCCTGAAATGCTCCATCTATACTTGATGCGAACTGACATACAGTAGCTGAGAAAGTAACCCAACTTTACTATTATTCCGTTTGCCTCCTATCGAATAAAATAAGAGTTGTATCCAGAACACTGCATCAGCCTTAGAGCATCACTGAATAGCATGTTGCAATTAATTAGCAACCTGGTATTTATTGGGGGACCACATTTGAAGAAAGACTGAGGCCTAGGGAGTAGAAAACAAAATCTCAGAAAACTTTCTAAAAGAAGTAATTCCTCAAAGAAAAAAATCAAACCCATGGCTTCAAACCAAGCTTTGGAAAGCTATTCCACAGCAGCCCCTCCTCCAAATAAGGCACGAAATTTATGGATCTTTTACAAGGTAATAAACCACAGTAATTACCTCCCTGCATCCCAAACTAAAAGAACAAATTAAGCCAGAACTGGAAAAGAATTTTAAAGAGTTTTCCCCTTGTTCCAAATAGGAAAAGAAAACGCCGAGGCGCAGAAAAGCCGTGTTTTTCCCATAGGAAGAACAGCGGATCGGCTTGCCTAAAGGAACCTCGGAGCCCCGCTGCCTGTGACGGTCTACACTTTGGAAAAATAGCCACTTCCCTCACGCCAAGGGAAAGCAAAAGGACGGGATAAACGGCAAGGCGGCGAGACCACTTTGCTCTGCGCAGAGATGGACTAACCACAATTTCCACACTCACAGCCTCCGCCGGCGCCGCCACCAGTGGACAAGGAGAGCGGCCCACGCGGCGGCCGCTGCGCCCGTGGGCTCTACCGTCTCTTGCCCTGCTTCTCCATGTGGTAGTTTGTTTCAAACTGACCGGAAGAAACAAATAGACGCTTCCAACGCCCCCCGCCCCCTCCAGCACGTACATCTTGGGTCCCTGCGACCTCGCGCCTCTCCTGCACAACGCGGGCTGTGCGGGCTCTTTGTCTGCCTGGAGCCCCGCATTCGCGGAGCATGCAGCTAAAAAGATCCCAGCTCCGAAACTCCTCCGAAGTTAAATATTGACCAGAATCCTCCTTCCAAGGGCTGCAGCTGCCCCCGGGAGAGCAAGCTTCTGCCAAAGGCCCGGTGCAAACCCCAAGCGGTGACGAGTTTGGGCGCAGCGCTTACCTCGGAAGATGTGTAAGACTGAACCCCAAATTGTCTCCAACTCCGGGCGCTCAGTGAATCGCCTTCTCCGCGGTCCAGGCGCTCTGCGGACAAATAAACAGGAGACGGTGAACGGTGGCTGCAAGGCAAGGGAGTTGGAGGACCAGAGTTGGAAGCTCGGCCGGTCCGGGCGCCAGGGTGGCCCCCGGGGTGACGCGGACACGGAGGAGTCGCCAGGGCATTCGTCCATGCGGAGCACTCATTGCTCGAAAGGTTCCCGTCTACAAATGGCCTGAAGATGGTGATTTATTTTTGTAAAATAAATACATACTCCATCTCCGCATCCACACTCTTCTTTTTCTTTCTTTATATAGGGGGTGGGAAGGGGGAAGGGGGAAGAAAATGGACGAGGCGGAGCAAGATAGGACGGTGGAAGGTGCTTTGCTCTTGGTGCCCGCTCTGCTCAGAGCGCTCCTCACGCACCTCAACTTGGGGAATGTGAATGCACGCTTTATTTTCTTTTGCTAACAAAGGGAAGCCTTGTCTGGGAGCATTCAATCACGGACTCTCCTGAAACCTCACTAATAGTGTTCATTTCTGTTTGGCGCGAAATCAACCCAGGCTCAGCCCATGGGCCAGGGGCAGCCTTGAGAGGGTTTGTCTTCTGGTTCATTCAAGCCCTGGGCGTCACTTCTCCATCCCAGTGGGCTGGCTGGACTACCGCGGTGCCCAGTCCCTCACAGCAGGCCGGCTATGGCTGCTGGAAATAGAGGTGTCAATACTGAGAAAGACCTGGGCATTGGACAATACCCCATCTAGGGGCCCTATCCAGCCTCAACTTTCACAGTGGGTGCCAGCCGTTAGATCCCCAATACTGCTACCACTTCATCCCTCAAGATATTTGCAATCCTCTCTTTCTCTCTAACTAGCAAATGGTCAACCAACTTGGGTGGGAGGGGGGAGACACTGGGGAAGGGGCAAGAATTGTCTTAGGCAATGAGCTCTGGCTTGGAGAACTTCTCTGCTGGGCTGGGACTCTGCCGGATGGATTGCCTCCACAGCCTTGTTCCTGCCCCACTATCCCTTCACTCAAACCCCCATAGCCTCCCCACATTCCAGCGGGCCCCAAAACAGCCTTCAACGGCTGTCCCGCATCCATTCAATGCTGGTGAAAGTGCCAAGAGTGGCTACCAAATAGCGGACAGGTCCCCTGACCCTCAGGCATCAGAGCCCCCGAGCATACTGAACAAGTGGCCACAAACCAGCAGCTAGCTGCCCTCTGCCGCCACCATGAACTGCAGCCCCCACCCTCCACCAGGCACTTGGGACTCAGAATCCATGCGGGGCCCCTTTCTTTTGTTCAAACTCGCCCTCTGTGTCCCCAAAGGGAGCGCCCCCGGCCTTGGGGCACCTGGTGTGACTCTGAGCAATGTGGGGCTTCACTACTCTGCACATTGCCACTCAACTTCACCCCAGAAAGATCCACTATGCCTCCGCTCTCCATGCCACCCCAACTCAGCGATGCTTAGGAGTATCGTAATTATTATGGTTATTATTATTGTTGCTATTTCCTTATCCCCAAGTCAAATATTCACGCTGCTGTTCCCCATAAATCGTTCAGACTAATGAGTCACAAAGATGTTGCCCAGGTCTCTCCCCCTGCAATGGCTGCTGCCTGTAGCCTCTCTCTGGGAGTTTTTGGCGCTCCCTTGCTCCCTCGCTCGCCCAGCGCGGGTGATTTATGAACACCGGGAAAATTGAACAAAGCCGCGCGCCTGTTCTGTGGTATCTCTGCAGCCTTCCCCAGTGTGAATCAGAACATTACCGACTATCTGCGCATCCGTCCCACTTCATCACCAAAGCCAGGATATGACCGCAGAAAACCCGAGCTCCAACTCACATTTCCCCTGGACGCAGCGTGCTCCCCGGACTCACAGAAATCCTGCAGAAAAAGCCCCTAGACCCAGCGTGGGCCCGCCAGCTTGGGTCCTTCCCGCTAAAGGGCTCTCTCCAGCCTTCCTGAAGGAGTTAAAAGCCTTTGGAAATAAATCTGAGGGTGTGTGTTTTAAAAAATCAAATAGGAAGTTGGGGGTCTCACTTCTGAGAGATTCATTCCTAGTGAGGCCCTGCCGACTTGGAACCATTCTTGATGATGGGCATTAATTATTTAATGAATCACGTGACCTCAGAGCACACTTTCAATATCTCCATCGAACAGGCACTACACCGTTAGCGGCTGCAACCAGGGCCCTCGGTCGGCTTCTTCAGTTCCCGGGCCTCCGGAACACAGACGCCCTTGCTCAGCCCTGGGGCAAGGAATGCCATGGGAATACCAGGGCGAGCATAGCAGAATTGGTCATTCCGGGACTATGAGAATTGTGGACAGTGGGTGTCCACTGCTCTCTCAGGCACCCTGATGTCTGTTCCCTCCTGAGCCCAGAGGTTATCCCACCTGTCTCAGCACCCTGACCAAGGAGATTTGGTTACCTAACCTCCTCAGGACTGTTGATGGCTCATCAAGGAAGAACACACCTTTCTAACCTGGCAAAGCACACCTGTGGCCCTCCCTGTTAAGTGTGAACCCAGACTCACTGGTCCATTCCAGACAGAATAACCTTCTGCCAAAGAAACATGCTAGTGCATGTATCCCTATCCAAGGTGAGACCAAATCTGCAACTCATTAACATAAAGAACAGAGTGGGTGAGCATTCAGCGGTCTCAGTTTCCTCGTCGGGTCCACTGAGATTGAACCAAAATGGCCTCCAGATCTCTTTTTCCTGGGATATTTTTTTCAATCAGGGATCTCTCTGAGCTTCAGGAATCAACTCCAGCGAGACTTGGGTCTTGCCTGAAACGGGGCAGGGGTCATTCCATGACTTTGGGGCCTTGAGAATGGCAGAGTTCCAAGACAGAGATTTCAGATGAGAATATTTCACAGCAGTCCGAGTAGCCTCCCGATGCTATCAAAGAGTTAGAATACAGGTCTCTCCCTCCTCCTGTTTTTCTCAGCCCATACACTTTGAGAGAAGAAGCAGAGTTAGTCTTGGGCCAATACATAATATAGAGAAGGGCCACCGCTGGAGGAACAGCTGTTGGGAAGGGCGAGCCTATGTTCTCCAATATAGGACCTCAACTAGCGCTGCAGATACCAAGAGAGTGCAAAGAACAGCCTATTACTGCCTGCGCAGAACCCATTCATACAGATGGGAAGCCAAGGTTTCTGTTTGCTATTTTGAGTCTTTGGATTTTTTTCTTTCTTTCCATTCTAAAGAGTGGCTGACCTGTTTCAATGTGAAACTGTTGGAGGAAAGGCAGTGATGGGTGAGAAACTAAACTTCCAAACCGAGCCAGTCTGTGCCAGTTTGGAAGCTTAGAGGAGCAGGGCAGCAAAGGAGAAAAGGTGACACCCACCCCATGCGAAGGAGGCTGAGAGATGGGGGGAGGAGGTGGGCACCCAGGGGCAGCTGAGTGTAAAGTCAGTGACTCCGTACAGAGGGCCCACTCCCCATATATCTAGGTAATCTTCCCCTGGGCTCCATCCTGGGCATTAAGTACTCTACTGTGCCTGTCACAGTTGAATTCCTGCCGTAATAAAACACCGGGTATATCGTAGATTTCAGCAAAACTAGGAAAGAGAGCCCGCAAAGTGCCATTTTTCTTCAGGGGGGAGACTGTTAAGTACTTAATTCAAACTGTGACCATTAAAGTGTCTCCTATCCGATTTAGGTTGATTTCAGATGTTGACAAAACTTTTATCTCCCAAGTCATGCACAGCTCAGCTATGTGAGTAAAGAGGATGAGTGTGTGTTATAGGAAAGGAGATAGAAAGAAGAAAGAAGAGAGCGTGTGTAAGGGCCATTTTGGTAGAAGAATTATAGAGCTTACACAAAATACTGTCTTTAAAGGTCAAGGGTTTGAGGGGCCAGTAGGGTTTTCTTTAAAAAAAAAAAACAATTAATGAGATAGAAAATTTGTCCTCTGGGTGAACTCTATGGTTGCCCTAGCAAAGGGGAGACAATGCAGGATTTTAAAGCACAAAGTGGGATTTTTCTAAGCTGTTATAACAAGCTCCTCTAAAAGGCCAAATCTAAAACAGGCAAAAACACTGAAGAAATCACACAATCATCTGGATCATTTTGGACAATTTTGACTTGATAAAACTTACCAATATCTTAATAATCAAGACGGTTTGGGTAAAAATGCCATTTTGCCCTGGAATATTTTAAAAAAAATATTTCCATCCTCTCTCTTCCCTTCGTGGGTAGTCTAGAAGACTCCGTGAAAGAACATGATTCCTCTTAGCCCCATACAGCTGCCTCCAGTATGCAGCTAATTAATGCTCCCACCCCTCCTTCACTACAGAGGAGAAATATAAGAATTTACCTTAAATGATGACAATCTGCCATGTGAAGTTTTGGAGCTCGACACTCAGTTTCCACCAAGAGTCTAGGCATTTTTTGAGCAGACAGCCAAGATGCTGCGTCTTTGCCCGAGACCACATTATTTGCAAGAAGATCCCTTGCTTCGCCACAGACTTTTCCCAGAGAATGCCTTTCAGAATTGCTGTTGAATTACAAAGAAGTATTTATTGTATGAGGTGATTAATGATTCCTGGGAAAATTGCTATTTTCAGTGTGATTTAATTTTGTTTTACAAATGCGTGTAGTAGAGGAAGGGTTAATAAGTTTCAGCAGCAGTTGCAGTGATTCCAGAAATCCCTGGCACTCATTGACACCTTATAAAATGCACTTTATGCAGGTTCGGCCTGACCTGGGAAGGGGGGCACTTGTACGCCCCTGAATTTTCTTGGGGAGAGGTGGAGGCCACTCTGAGGCTAGTATCCATCAATTCCCTCTCAGATCTGGTTTGTTCATAGGTAGACAGCTGCTCGCCTTTGCCTGTATCACATCCAGGAGGAAGGAGCAACAGCACTGACCACTGACCACTGGCTAAGGATTCGCTGCTGATGGAAAAAAATGTATTTAAAACTCCTCTATTTTTGCAGAGGTAGGTGAGCGCCCCCTCCCATCTCTGCAAAAATTACTACATGAACTAAAAATTGCCCTCATTCAAGGCCAAGTGACAATTCTAATATTCTGGGGCCAGTGTGTGTTAGTTTTTTTGTACATTGTCCCCTTCGAGGACCACCAAGTCGAAATTCTCTTGACTGATTTGTAGATCAGTAAACAAATACTAGGGATATGGAGATTGAGAAGTGGATTTTATTTCACCCTTTTGAATCTAGATCTCTAGGTCTGGCAGAAAAATCTGGGAGCATTTGAGGAAAGTGACCCTAGTTCTGAGTTTGGCTTTCTTCCAGTACTGAACACTCCCAGGTCTTCCTTGGTTGGGGTGCAATTTGGGGTATCATTAAACTTGTTCTTTCCTTGGAAGAAACTTTGGAGGGTGTACTGAGGGAATTCAGTTTATTTTGAAAGTTCTAATTGAAAGAAAAAGAAAGGAAGAAAGAAAGATGCAAACACATAAAAATTCCTAAGCTGTAGTTAGTGAACAGAACCTTAAAAACAGGGAAGAAACAAAAGGCAATCTCAACCCTTTGCACAAACTATTTTTTATCTCCAGGGAAACAGGCAGATTAAGTGTGAAGGTGCAATAAATACCAAAGGGACCACATCTTTCCAAGTGTGTTCAGAGTTCAGCGAGTAGAGCAGCTGCAGGAACTCCTGGGCCCGCAGCATGCCCGGTTTCACCTTTCATTGCAGGGAAGGACACGTTTCTATGCCTTACAGAGACTTGAAGACTGAAAGCCTGGCCAAGTCTAGGGGGAAGAGGAGCCCTCTCAGAGCCCAAGAGCCGTCATGCTCTTTGGAACTTTTCCCACAGTGGGTCAAACTTGACAAGAGTTCAGCTCAAGTTGAACACACTCACACAAATTACACGAGCAGTCAGAATCCAAGTGAACACAACTCAAGCCATCTACAAGGTTCTCACATGCAAGGTCAACAGCTCAATCCAGAGCACTTTTTTTTAAATTAAAAATAGGAAGGACACAGATGTGTTTTAGAGCTTTAATGTTTTTTTTTTACAAGTGTTTAACCTTAGCACATGGCTTCCTAGGTAGCCACACCACAACTTGTACAGTTGCACACGGGTCTGAATGCACACCCCCTCCCCCAGAATTGTGCCTCAGGAATAACACAACAATATCTCTACAACAATATCTTAAATAAATGCAAAGAAGGGAAACTTTGTGTCACATCTACCATTGAGGACTATACATTTTGAGAATTAAATAATCTTGTGAGGTCCACAATGTCTACTCATTCAGTTCAAGACAAGCTTGAATGAGCTGCCTTAATGAGAGAGGGGAGGTAAGGAAGGTGGGAAGGGGTCTTTTTTCTTCTGCTTGAACAAATATACAGATACATGTCCCCAGTCAGCGTGGGCTGCCCGGGGGACTTCAGCCACCTCCAAAGTATCTGATGCCAAGTGGTCCTTCTGAGGTACCCAAACCTGGCAGCTTTCTTCACACCAGCAGGTTGTTCTACTAGCCAGCATCCTGGCCATTGTCCTCTCTTGGGTGACACCCAGCACACACTCTTACCAGGATAATGTAGTCTTCTTTTTTTAAAAAAGTATACTTTTCATCAAATCGGGTTTTGTTTTGGCGTCTGTTATGGTCCAGACAGGGAGAGGTGGATGGGGGAAGGGGCAGAGGAGAGGAGAAAAGCAGGTGAGGGAAAGAAACTGGTCTAGATCTCTGGAAGATTATATGGAAGAGGGGACGGGTGTGGAGGCACCCTGATGGGGATGCGGATGGGGATGCGGGTGCGGGCTCTGAGTTTGTGCTTTTCCTGGCGGGCCTGCTGAGGCCGAGGCCGAGTTGGAGGATCGCATCTTAGTGTTGGGCAGTTTGTGGTCTTTCTTCCACTTCATCCTGCGGTTCTGAAACCAGATCTTGACCTGCCGCTCAGACAAGCAGAGCGTGTGGGCGATCTCGATGCGGCGGCGCCGGGTCAGGTAGCGGTTAAAGTGGAACTCCTTCTCCAGCTCCAAGACCTGCTGCCGGGTATAGGCGGTGCGAGAGCGCTTGGGCTCCCCTCCGCTATAACTGGGGTTGACTGGGAGCCCATAACCCCAAGGAGAAAGCCAAAGAGGAGGGAGTGAAAAGAGAGGGAAAGGAGGAGGAGGAGAGATAAGGTGGGGTGGGGAAGAGCAATTGGACATCATCATTATATAATAACCTGACACCAAGTTCACGCAAGATACATAAAACGGCAAAGAAAATGTTTCACAGGCTATTGACAACGGGAAACACCCGAGAGCCATAAAGAATGGTCCTGGGCCTTGGGGCTGAAGAAAAGCTTCAAAGACACATGGCCTGAAGCCTCTGCCAGGGCAATTAAATTTATGGGGGCTATAATTACTGCCCTAACAGTTTGGCGTCTCGTAAATCTCCCGATAAAGGGACCCCGGGTACAAAAGGATTCTCACATCGGGATCAGGCGGCTGGCTGGCGCACATACACCCACATCCCACTGTAGCCTGGGCCAGATGGGGGCTGCCCTCCCGAGGTCCTCTTCCCCTTGTCCTCTCCTCCTGACCCCCGCTCAGACCCGCAGACCCCGGCCGGGCCCCAGCCCACCCTCCCACGCCTCCCCAGCGGCGCCACGTACCGGCGCTGACATGGATCTTCTTCATCCAGGGGTATACCACGGGCTCCTTGCCCTTCAGGCCCGGCGGGCTCTTGTCGGCCAGAAGCAGCGGGCACGGGGGGGCGCTGCCCCCTGTCGGGACGCCCGAGGTGGCAGGAGCCGCCTCGCAGCGCCGCGGGGGCGCCGGGGGCGCCGCGCGATGCTGCGGGGGAGGCGGCGGCGGGGGCTGCCGCCCGGGCGGCAGGACATGGCTCGCGTGCAGGCCGTGCGCCGGACCCTTGGCGTGCGCTGGGGGCTGCTCGGGCTGCGGTGGCCGCCCGGGGCTGGCGCCGCCGCGGTAGCCATAAGGATAGGCGGTGTCGTGCGCAGGGTAGAGCGGGGCCGCGGGGTAGGAGGGCTCGCGGGCGGCCCGTGGCGCGTAGTAGGAGGCGGGGGGCTCGCGGCTGCCGCCCGCGTGGGGGAGCTGGGGCTGCTGCGGCGGCAGGTGCTGGGCCGCGGGCGCTGGGGGATGCTGGTAGCTGGAGCCCCCGCCCGGGCCGCCGTCTCCGCCGCCCGGGCCGCTGTGCTGCGCGTACTCCTCGAAGGGAGGGAACTTGGGCTCGATGTAGTTGGAGTTTATCAAAAACGAGCTCATGGTCATTAATTTGTGAAGTGCAAAAATACTAATTTTTCTCGCGTTGTCGTTTTTCTGGGCTCGCCGAGGCCCCTCCCCCTCCTGCCTCTCGTCCCATCCCCCCCTTTCGTCCGCTCCCTTCCCCTCCCCCGCTGTCAAGCGCCCACCCCTCCCCCGCCCGCCGCCGCCAATGCCACCAAAGTTCGCGCCGCTCCTCCCCCGCCCGCGCCAGCGCTCTGCCCACCCCGTACCCGCACGTGACCCGGCCCTGCCAATGGGCGCGCCGCGCGCGCGGACCCGGATCAGGAAGCGCGCGGGAAGTGATGGATGCTGCTGTCGGGTCCCGGCCGGAGGGAGGGAGTTGGCGCTTTGGCCCCCCAACCCCCCAACTTTGAGTCCCGCCGGGAATTCGGGACCCTCCGGGCTTCGGGTCCTCTCGGACGGCCAGGCCATGCCCCGTGCGCGCCCTGCTCCTGGCCTAGGCCTCAGGGCAGCGGGGCGCGGCGGCCGAGCGCTGACCTCGGGCCCGGCCTGGCCTGGCGGCCTCCAGGGTTCGAGGCCGCCTGGGGCCGGGAATGATGTTGGGACCGAGGAAGTGTCGTCGTTTTACTCCTGGCCCCGGAATAAAGCGAATGAGACGAGCAGACCCGTTTTCTCACCAGCTGACCCCCTTCCCCACCTCGTGCCCGCCGCGCCCGCGCCGAGTCCCCGGCGTTGAGGAGCCGGGCAGGAGCCGCAGAGGGCGGGCGGGTGCGCGGCCGAGAGGAGTCACCCTGCAAGTGTCAAGCTAGGCCGTTCCAATGTAACCGGACGGGCGCTTTTCATTTCTTCTTTCTTTCAGAGGCAAAATCTGGTTTTGTTGCCCAAGAGAAAATCAGAACCTTCTAATAGCATCTGATTTCATGGAGGGATTGACGTGAGGGTTGAACACCCTCGCGTTTACTAGGTGCGATTGAGACAGAGAAGGTGGTACACGGGGAGGGGAAAGGACAGCAGCGACGCCTCCACCAGCTAAAGCTTTGCAACCAACATCTGCCTGTTTCAGAACAATTCCCAACAAAAACAAGCCACGGATAGAACAGGCATTGTGCCCACTCTGATCGCCGACGGGTCCTTTCCCGCTAAGAATTTTATGTTCTGTCTTTTGGACGCTGCTCGCTCAGACTGAATCTGAGGGTAAAGTTCTATTTATAGGACAGTCTCTCATTTCTGAATTGCCGAGAATTAGCATATTAACGATAATAGTAGCTATGGAAAGGGGAGAGAGGACTGTTGCCTGCCATTTGGTAATTGAAATTTGATGGGTAAACTAATTACACCATTATTAACAAATAAATTACTTATTAATTCCACCTAATGTTGATCTTTGAAGTAAATACTGATGCTTTACTTGTATTGAGTACTTTCCCTTTACTTTTCTGAGTAACAGACACACCTAGATCCTCTACCTTTCAACCTAGATTAAAGCAGTGCAAACTGGAAGAGTCCCCATTCTAAAAATACCTTCACATTGGCATGCAGAGCAAGGGTTTTTTCAGCTGGTGCACCTTATTTGATTTTTCAAAGAGCAGTATAAACAGCCTTCTCACAACTGAATCTGGAAGGCAGACAAGGAAAGTTATAGCCTAAGCCTGGAGACACTTCAAAAGGAATGTCAATTCTATCTTCATTTATATCGGTTACTCGTATGAGTTACTAAATGCTGGAATATCCATTTGATGGATAGTCATTTAATGCTAAGCCACATAAAGCCTATTATATGGGACTAATCTTTAAACTAATTTACGAAAAGAGGTTTAAAAAGGGATCATGTTAGCTTTTTAACTGGAATCACCCTGAAGTGGTACAAAGAGGCTTTCCACATTGGCTGTGTGTCTGTGAAGAGTGCTGTCCATTGAGGTGGTGCACCCTGAATATATATATATATATTTTTTAATGAAATCTGAGCCACAGACAGAAATCAACGCTCAGTGTAATCTTTCCATACGCTCCCTAGATTCAGAGAAAATCTAACCTGTAATACAACCTAAACCAATACCTTTCTACAGTAAGAAAAAATAAGATATACTGAATGTATGTAATCTGAATTATATAAGTAACATAATTTACAAAGCCAGGCTCTCTGAGCTTCAGGGGGATTAAAAAAATGACAAGGAAATTTTGCCGTCACCCTCATGTCATCGGCTTTGAGTACTAGGGTCTTAACCACGTTTGTTTAATATTATTTACAGACATTAACACAAAGCTCATGTTGTTTAGCTCAGAACCTTCTACTGGGTCCCTATTTTAAAGTATTAACAAGACATGGACACTGTTTTGTATATGGTTAGCTTAAACGAGTTAACTTCGCCTGTGTTTCATGTGGTTCTATTACTTTAGGAAGATGGGCTTACACAGAATCCCCCAAGGCCTGTAACTTGTCTTTGTGGTTCGTATCATAAACACAAACGGAGCCAGGACCACCAAGTGTTATCTCACACACCGACATTTTGACATTTTACTGCAAGATTTATGACTGTAATAAACAATCTCAGTACCTTTTCTGGTCCTTCCTCAATCTCTCTGTGCAAGCCACAGCATCATTCCATTGAATCAAATCATCTTTTGAAAAAACATTTTAAAAGCTCTTGCCTTTACATAAAATCCAAAACACCAAAGTAAAGCCAGAAAAGAGCTAACTCAATTAAGAAATAAACTGAAGTTTACCAACGGCATCTCACCCAAGAAAAAGATGGGATGACCTGAAAAGCAGCAGAGAGGGAGCACGCTAATCTTCGCACACCAACTGGCTCCAGTCCCAAGCAGGGTGAGAGCGTTATCCTTTTCTTGGGAAACTGGTAAGCACATTTGCTCATTTCCACGTGCAGGGATAACATAGATTCCCAACAAAAGCTTTCCTAAAATCCCATTAAGTGAAATAACTTTTCATCATGTCCTCCAATCCCAGATGGATAAGGAGAGTGAAGGGAGTCGAAGGGAGAGGGAGGGAGAGAGGAAGGCAGTATTTGCAGCCTAGTTTGAATCTGATTTGAATCATTTTGAATATATTTGGAATAGCCTTCCTTCTTGAATGCAACCCTGTCCCAAGTTTCAAAGTGACCGGACAGTGACACCGTGTGCATTTTGTTTCTTATTAATCTTACACATTGACAGTCTTTGTTAAGTCACAAGGCGCGCCCTTCCCCAGCCGACATTTTCATATTTGTTAGACGCGCTGACCTGAAGTTCACCTCGGCCTTGGACTTTGCGCTTCTAAAAGGTCTACACCGTGTCTTTTCGAGAGCAGGGTCTTTGCCCAGGTCACTCCTTCTCAGGGAAAACCAAGGGCGGGGGGAGCAAAGGAAACGCAAACATTATGGAATGTATTGACTGTATTTGTCCTTTGTTCCACAGGGCGAGCTCTCCCAGGCGGCCTGTCCTGCAGCTGAAGCCCATCTCCGGAGTGCGCCCGGGAACGGCTGGATTTCGGAAGGCCTGGCAGTGGCATTTGGCAGCTTTCCCCCACCTACACTAGGCAGAGGATTTTAAAGAAGCGATACTTTATCAGCTATTTGACCAATTAATTGTTTGGGGGTAATTTCCTTGCAGTCATTTATAGTAATGAGCACAACCCAGGCATAAAAATTGAAATTTATACTGGGGTTGTGTATGAATGTACTCCAGGATTGTGTGAAAGGCCTAAAAATCACAATCTTCCAAATTAAAAAAAAAAAAAGTAATCACTCTAAGAGCAATAACTTCGGCAGGTACCTTTTTCTTTTACTTTAAAAACTAGCTAAGAGGTGTCGGTGATGATGGAAGCTGACATTTTTTAAAAGGCGTGGACCATTTTTAACCAATAGTATAATAACAGGTTTTTTTCTCAGACACATAATTGTCTTGGTGAGTAATAGCGGGGGTTTCAGTTTTCTTCATTTCACTAGCCCAGATGTGGTGAAGTGTTCATTGCTACAATGGCAATCTCCACAGTTGTTCCCTTGCTTGTTTTCATCTGGCACACCCCCATTTGGCTTCAAGCTCTTGGCCAGAGTGAAAACTTTACACATTGAACAGTGGCAGAAATCTGATTACTTCCACCAAGGCAGTGTTTGGGAAATATTTACCACTGAATGTACCGGACACCAGCAAAGCCCGTCAACCGTATTGGGAGGATCTGAAACAGCCCTGTTAGAGTTTACATTCTGAGTGGTTGAGTTGGCTTATCTCTATAGTTCAAAAGGAAAACCTGGAAAAAAAGTTTTCATCTTTCTCTTCTCCACTTCCCTACAATGATCACTTAAAGATCAATACATGGAAAAGGAAAATAGGTCCCCCAGAAAATAGATGCTAATGGCACCAATGCTCACACCTACTATAAGTGCATAAACAATAAAATACTGTTTAGCTCTCCAGTTGCAACTCACACATGAGGCACGGTTCCAGTTGCCTTCCTTAACACACTGTTCCCTTTCTCCACTCTCCCTCCTCCCTCCTCAGCTTGCTTCCCCTCTCCTTAGCTTTTATTCCAAATTATTTTTAAAGAGTATTTTCTGGAGAATAGAAGTTGCTCTGGCATTTGTGGATTCCACCTTCCTGCTCAAATGGCATATTCTTTACGGTTTAGCTATTCACTTATAGATTGTAGCATTTCTCAGTGCAGAGTTAACAATAAGCTTAATGAAAATTTCCCAACAACAGGGACAATTTCATGATACCAATAAGCATTTTCTCTCTGGTGGAGGGATAGAGGAATCCTGTCCCTTTGGGTAGGGTTTCCATTTCCTTCCTCCCCTTCCCAGCTCTAAGAACTCTTTGCATTTAGTGGATGACAGTTTCAGAAAAAGCATTTGTGTCTGAAAATTGCAAAGAATACATTTTGCAAGAAGTGCCTGTGTTTGCCCTAGTTCTCACACACGTTAGGGATCATTATGGGTACTTAAAAAAAAAGGCAAATCAAAGTCATTGTCTTCAAATAGAGGAAGTTTCCTGCCAGTTCTCTTGCCTTTCAAGATACGACAGAGCATTGGAAACTTGCTACGTCAGTCAGTTCTTAAATGTCCACTGATGAGTTTTGGGCTTTTTTATTCTGTGCCCACCCATAGTCTCCTGGTTCTCCAACACGTGAGGTGTTGGTGTCTCAGTAAGCTAAGCCTATTTACCTGCTGCTATTCCCTCAGAATGGAAGCAATAATTCAAGATGAAATACAGCATGTATTACTCTTGAAAAGAGGAATTTTCTATCCTTTTCTCCGTAATTGAGGTCATTCAACCACTAGGGTTCACCTGGAGTCCATACCGTGATACACGCGTCACTCCAAGCCATTTTATCTTTTGTGCTGATAGTCAAGATCGCAGCTCTAACATTGACATCAAACTCTGTCTGGGCAGATGACTAAGAGTGCTGCACAACGTAAACTTTTGACCCTCAACTTTTTGACCTGTGGTTGCAACGCACTAACCACAAAGATATACAAAGCTGTGCCTTTTCTTTCAGGGAGAAGACCCCCGCCCCAGGGTCTCAGGGAAGCCCTATTTCTGCCTTTTAGAACAAGAGGGTGCACAGGATATTTTCGTGTGTTTGTGACTGTATTTTCTGTCAAATCAGCCTCTTACCCCCCGTTTTTTTGTCAGCACTTAAAATAGGAATGAGATTATTTTGAAATCACTCATCTTTACATTTACAAGGAAAATTGGGAGTAGGGGTGGGGGAACCTCACAAAGAGTGAAAGAAAAAAGATGAGGAAAGCAGGTAATGGAAGTTGGAGACTTTTTTTCCCTTTATTTAAAAATAAAGACGCAGCCCTAATTGTTGGGCGAGCTGGCCCAGGCAGGCGAGTTGACTGTGAACTTGTACTAAAGCGTGCTCTGCTGGCGATTCCTAGGGTGTGCAGATTTATCTTCTCTGCATTTACTTAACCCGGCAGTGAACTGCGCGGGCGTCATTTGTTAGGTGATGACAGACTTCACCTCTAGCATGGGCTGCTTCACAAAATCGCAATAATTACCCAATAACCTTCATAACAAATATTATTATTGAAAAGACTGGTTTGTGGGGAGGGGACATGGTGCAAGAAGGAAGCTTTCTTTGTGAAAAACACCAAACAAAACAAACCTAGGCAGATCTTCCAGTTCTGAGGTTTTGAATGGCTAGGACTGAGGCGCCCCACTCCTATGTGGGCTGAAGCCTAGGTTGACCCCCTTAGCCCTGTCTGGAAGCCCCATTTACAGTTTTATCATTGACTGGAAAAAAATTTCTGCCCTACAAGCCAAAGGCATGGAGCCACACTGTTCTGCACTCTCCATGATGGGCAAACCTCTGACAGACCCCGAGCTAAGGCATGGTAGAGGCTTCGAAGGACATCATTTAAGCTAAAAGGATTGTTTTCCTCTTTAATAGCCCATCTTTCAGGATGTAATTTGCTCTCCCCTCACTAATTGTTTGGATATAATACTCTTCACATCTTAACACAAGAACATGACTCCATTTCTGGTAGAAAATTCTGTCTTGCTCTCCCAGAGCTGCCAACAATGAAGCAGAGGACAGAGCAGAAGAAAAGGAATCTTGGCATAATGTTGCGAAATTAGACCATGGAAGCCCTAACAAACCCCTAAGTGAGTGTGACCAGAAGCTTCCTATTATATTTATAGTTCAGGAAATATTGTCTCTCTGGCTTGTAGACACACACAGGGCCCTGCACGTCTCAGACACCTCCTTTTACAAGACAAGAAACACAGACAGACACTTCTGCCACCGGCTGAGGCTGGATGTCTTCCTAAAGCCCTCAGTGAAAGGTGTTTTCTTTTTAAGTAAGTTTCTCTGCAACAACAACCTAACAGAATGCACGAGAAGAAATAACTTATCTACAAAATGAGCAGATAGCCAGCCATCCTCTTTACTAGGCTTCCTATGAAAATAGGGAGAAATTTAAAAATTCCTCCAGGAATGCTCACAGAGATCTGAATGGATGCTGTATTTTTAAAGAGTCATTTAACTCCATATGAGTTGGCCTGCTCCTTAAACTCTAAAGTTTTATGAAGACTACGACAGACAGAAATAAGCAAGCTGACAGTATTTATAGCCTCTAATTCTTTTAAATCATGGGAAAGTTTCCCTATATTGTGGGATGCTGGATATTGGTCCAACAGCCTTTCTGCCCATTCCCACACCCAGGGTGGGATGTGGCCACAGAGGTGGTGTGGCCGCTTCCTCCAGGCAAAGTTACTCAAGTGAATTTGCCAGCAGCTCTGTAACTCTTTTTTCTGCTGCTAATTTTAGTCACCAAGAAATTACTCAAGCAAGATCACCAAATGAGCCACTGCAATAAAATCTTCACTCAGGATCTTCCAATAGAGAATCTCAAACTCAGAGCAGCAAAACAAAGGCTCCAGAATTCTTACAGACACTTAAAATAATAAAAGAGAACCCAAAGAGAGTTTCTATTTTGGTTTCCACCCAGAGGCAGACACATTTTCCTGAGTGCTGAAATAGCAATGCTCACTTTAACAGGTTGCAAAAAATGACTTCAGGGATTTGCCTTGCCACTCACGATGCAAGCGAAGTGGGAATTGTGGGAGGGTTTCAATTTTTTAGAAAACTTCCCAGGTTTTGCTTTTTGGACCTCTGACTTTGGGGACATCTGTTGGACTAATGTTGAGTGTAAGTGGCCTCTGGACAATAAAGTATGTTGAAATTCCAAATCTCTACTTTAATTTTTTTCACTGTAAGCTTTTAGTATTTCTCTTTACCAATTAGCACTTGCAGAACACTACCCAGTTCCTAAGGAGAAAGGCATTTGGAAACAGAAGATCCCATTTTTTTTGTTTGTTTGTTTCATTTCTAAGTTGGAGAGTTTGGGTTAATTCCTCAGACAGGATAGGGGGAAATCCACTAGGTCCCTTGTGGGTACGCACCCAGAGAAATACCCCAGGACAGGCCACAGGGCCCCCAGTCACCACTTTGCCATTGAAGAATGTGGGGGCTGGGGCCAGAGGAGGTGGCTGAGGCCAAGCTGGAATTGTACCCAGGAAAAATTTATTTTACCTTACTTCACCCGTTGGTGCAATATTGAGGACTGTTTTGGAAATCATAGATTATGTAAATTTCCTGGGATCAAACAGAAGGAGCAGCCAACAAAAGAAAGGCGGAAATCTCCTACTGACAAACGACCAATTTCTTCCCTCAACTACCCTTTATGACGTGTCAGGGAAAACAACCTAATGGCTCTGGGGACTTTTAAGTTGGGCATTGAAGACACCTCGATTTCCCCCCAAACTTTAAGGGCACAGTTTGGAGGAATTCCTCCTGTATGTTAAGGGGAAGTAAATTTCTCTAATCTTTAGTGTTATCTTGGGGGACGCCTAAGTTGCCTTTTGAGGGTCCCGTGCATAGGTGTTCTAATTCTACAAAAGAGGAGAGGAAAAGGAAAGCGAGTGAGAAGAAAGGCCAGGCGGAAGAAAAGAAAGCGCTTTAACTCCTTTCATTTAGCCTGGGGATTCAAAGACTAAAGTTAAATCCGGCCATAAAGTTTATTGCTTCAGACTCACAGGCGGGTGAGAACAGTCCCACCGAAATAAAAAGGGCGTGCAGGCCAGCAAGGTTCAGGGCCTGGCCCCGGGTGCAGGGGAGGGGGTGGACGGCCCTCCCCACAGGTGGGGTGCCCGCGGCTCCCGGAGGCTTGGGCTCGGCCTGGCACCCCAGGGGCCCAGCCTGGAGGTGCGGCCCGCGCCTCGCCGACCTCTGCCACCCTCCGGCTCCGGCGAGCCAGCCTGAAACCCGGCCCCGAAGGCAGCCGCCTCAATTCAGTGCTGCCAAATGACCCAGGCCTGCGAAGACATATTGCCACAGCCCCACAAGGAATCCCGCCAGAGTCCGCCCTGGCCCAGCCCGGGCCTTTCTTTCACACTCCCAACTCAGCGCGGCCCTCCGCGCCCGCAGCCCGCGCCCCACGGGCTCCCGGCCCCCACCCCAGGGCTCCGAGACCCCCGAAGGGCCGAGGCCCGCCAGCCCGGCATGGGGGGCAGCCCTGCCAAGCCGCCACGCACAGGCCCATTCGCGCACAAAAATCATCTCTTCTGCACGCCGGCGAGAGCGGCGGAAGTCATTAACATCCGCGGTGGCGCAGCAATTAAAGTTGGGCCTGGGGATGCGGCGCGGCCACGGGCGCGGCTCAGCGTGGCGACTCCGCAGAGCAGCTCCTGGCGCTGCTCGGGGCACAGGGGAGGCTCGCGCTCCCCGTTGGAGTCGGGAGGCAACTCCAGAGTTATGGAGCCAGACAGAGAAAGGGAGAGAGAAAGATCCAGGAAGAAAGTTTTTAGAGTACAAATAAACTTGAAAGCGCTCAGGAGGAGAGCTTACCTTAACTCGGAGGGAGCCATTTTTTCAGAGAGTTTTGAGAACTTGTGGTTTGGACACTTCTGGACCTAAAATTGACAATTTGAATGACCAAGCGGCACACGTAGCCTGCAAAAGAGTCAAATGGAGTCCAGCGTCAGTGAGATTATATGTTATGTGGTATATAATGTTGGATGTCAACTCCCCAAAACCATAAAACTTACTTTAATGGCCCCACGTGACGTTTTATAGCCAGTGAGCCGATCTGTCTGTGCTATGGATGATTTTACGATCTAATCCATAGACAAAACCCTATTCATTTGGCACCCAAATGTCATATAGCCGGAACTGGGGCTTATAAAGTTTACTGTTTTATAACTTTTAAAAGGAAAGACGGCATCAGTGTAAGCAGTCGGTAAATGTGCAAATCTCTAGTTGCGCTTTAGCTGCTCTGAGGAGTTTCTCAATCGAGCTAGGACGGGGTAAGTACCTTCCATTTGTAGCAAATTCATTGTAGCAACAGAAGCCAACTGGGTTCAGGGTGAGGACTGGGAAGGGGTGCCTGGGTGGGTTAGGGGCAGAGGGTTTGGGGGCCACGACTTGCCATAGCAGCCTCCCCAAGTGGAGGCCGGGATGGCCTTAGGAAGCAGGCAGCATCTGTGTGGGCCCTGTGGGCTGCTAACAAAGCCCTGGGTTTTTCTTCCCTTCTCTCTCTTCCTCTTTTTTTTTTTTTTTTTAATCCAGTAAGTTAAACTTGGTTTCCTCAGAGATGGGCAGGTTGGACTCAAGCTCTGGAAGCACCTACAGCTTTTCCACCTTCTGCCCTGAACTTTCTGAAAGGTCAGAGTTAGGGAGGCCGCGGGTCAGGGTGTGGGTCTGAGGTGGCCTGGCGCAGCCAGGCTGCTCAGGTAGCCTCAGACTCACGGCTTCCAGGACTGGACAGACAGACAGAAGAGCCAAAAGAGCTGCTCACTATTTGGCACAAACCAGACCAAGAGGACTTACAATAGAAAGTTTATTTTTTTTTGTTTGTTTCCAGTCAGTATTTTTTTTCCTTAAAAACAAATACAAAAAAAAAAAAGCTGATCACAGTTTGCTTAAACAGCCAGACTTGGACAATATTTGTAACTTTGTTCACAAAAACATACATCACCGAAGCTGCGCTTATGAGAGCCACTTCCAGAGTTCGTGCAAAGGGTCCTACAAAGGCACGCAGGGACACACCGCTCAGAGTCACAGTTTTCGTCACAGAGTCACTAGTCACTACACGTCAAACAAGTTAAGTTGTGTCTCATCAAGTCACCTCTACAACAGCATTAATTACACAAGGAATATAGGTAGTTTGAATAAAAATATCTTTAACAGCTTGGAGCTATTGAGACAGGAACACTTCCACTCACATGCACAGTTAAACAACTGGAGTGCAACACACAACATTGGCACTAAACGGGGTCGAGGGGGGACTTTTTTGTGTGTTTTTTTTAATCTTTTCTTTTCTGTTATAGTTACTTCAAGTAACACAGCTTGCTTCATATAAATAAGTTAAAACATCTATTTTTTTTTTCAAGACAAAGCCATTCAGGACAAAGAGATGAACAGAAAGCAGATCTACTTATACAGGCGCTATAATGGCAATAAACAGGCTCATGATTAAAAGATGAATTAGGGCAACGAGAACAGGGCTTCTTCACAGAAGGAACACAAGGGAGTTTCAGAAAGTCACCTTAGTACTGACACTACGCAGGATCCGCTAATACTGCTCAGTACTTTAAACGCTCAAATACTCAGGGACGGAAGGCCCCTCCCGCCGCCGCCATGCTCATGCTTTTCAGCTTATTATCTTTTTTCCACTTCATTCTCCGGTTTTGGAACCAGATTTTAATTTGTCTCTCCGAGAGGCAAAGAGCATGTGCTATTTCAATCCTTCTCCGGCGGGTCAGGTAGCGGTTGAAGTGGAACTCCTTCTCCAGCTCCAAGGTCTGGTAGCGCGTGTAGGCCGTCCGGGCCCTTTTGCCTTCCGGGCCGCCTATGTTGTCTGCAACAGAAAAGTCAGCGGTTTAGCCACCAACTCCTGAGCTCCTGGCCACCAGAGTCGGCCAGCTGGGCGAGTCAGGGTCCTGAGCAAGGTGCAGGGGAGAAAAGCTCAACAAGTCTTTCCTCCTCGACCGCCCACCCCTCCCGAATTTCCTTCCCTCTTCCTTTCTACAGAGAAAACAATACAATTTGGACTCTGGGAACAATCGGCCCGTCCGAGTCTGGAGACACGACCCGGAGGATCGCCCAGCTTTCCCTCGGCCCTCTCCTGCCCTCTGGCCCTGCCCCTGGCGCCCCGAGGCGGGGGGCGCAGCCCTTCCCGGCTGCCCACCACTCAGAAACCCACCGAAGCAAGGCCCTTTTCTGAGCGCCCAAGTGGCCTCCAGGTTACCCTCCCTTAAAGTTCCAGCCCCGAGAGCCGTCTCCTGTTCCAGCCTGCAGGCTTGGGGCGCCTGCTTTCTTTTTCTTCCCTTTCCTCTCCTGCTCTTCCTCCTGCCCCCAAACTCCAGAATCCCGCCGGCTCTCGCCTGGATTATTCCACCCCCCCAAGCCCCTTTTCGGGGACTCTAATTAGTAACGCCGTTTCCCCAGCGTAGCCCTCCTCATAAATTATCCGTCCTGACAAGCCCGATTCACAGCTCCTACTGCCATCCTCTTCCTCTCTGCGCCCTGCTTGGCTGCTCTGACCCAGGAGCGCGTTCCGAGGCGCTGGGGTTCGACATGGGTTTTATCCTTTCCCCCCTTTCACCGTCTAAACTTGCCTATCCATTGGCCCTTTCCCCCACACGCTTGCGAGCCAGAGCTCTGCGAAGAACAGAAGGAGGGTGGAGGAAGGCAGGGAAGGAGACCGGCGGAGAGAGGCTCCACGGGGCTGGGAGAGGCGAGACCAGGAGAGAGACGGGGAGAGAGGGCGTTAAAGGAGAGAAGGGGACCGAGAGCCGCGCCGCCGCTGCCGCGTGGGTTTAGAAAAAGGCTGGCTTTACCATGACTTATGTGTAGCTTGCGCATCCAAGGGTAGATCTGGGGTTGGGCGGGCGGCGCCGGGCTCGGCTCGCTCTGCGCGCTCGCCTGCTCGCTGCTGGCGGGGGCGTCCTCCTCGGCTCCGGACGCCGTGCCAACCCCCTCTCTGTTGCTGATGTGGGTGCTGCCGGCGTTGGCCGAGGCGCCGCTGGAGTTGCCCAGGGAGTTTTTCCCGCCGTGGTGGCTGTCGCTGCCGGGCGAGGGGGCCACGGCGGAGCAGGGCAGCGGGTCGGGCGGAGGCGAGTGCGTGGACGTGGCCGGCTGGCTGTACCTGGGCTCGGCAGGCGCCGCGCTGGCGCCGGCCGCGTAGCTGCGGGCGCGCTCCCCGGAGCCAAAGTGGCCGGAGCCCGAGCGGCCGACGCTGAGATCCATGCCATTGTAGCCGTAGCCGTACCTGCCGGAGTGCATGCTCGCCGAGTCCCTGAATTGCTCGCTCACGGAACTATGATCTCCATAATTATGCAACTGGTAGTCCGGGCCATTTGGATAGCGACCGCAAAATGAGTTTACAAAATAAGAGCTCATTTGTTTTTTGATATGTGTGCTTGATTTGTGGCTCGCGGTCGTTTGTGCGTCTATAGCACCCTTGCACAATTTATGATGAATTATGGAAATGACTGGGACATGTACTTGGTTCCCTCCTACGTAGGCACCCAAATATGGGGTACGACTTCGAATCACGTGCTTTTGTTGTCCAGTCGTAAATCCTGCCTGATGACCTCTAGAGGTAAACTCGTGCACTAATGGGGGAGTTGGGTGGAGGCGAGAGGGGTGGCGCGCGCGCCCCAGGCGCGTGCCCGCCGCCCGCCGCCGCCGTTCAGTCGGACTCGAGCGCCACCCGCTGGAAGCAGGGTGTATCGCTCCGCTTCCGACCCGGGGCTGCAAGGGCCGGGGTCGAATTGAGGTTACAGCCCATTATAGCAAAATTATTGCATTTCCCTCGCAGTTCCATTAGGATGTACCAATTGTGAGGCCGTCAGCTGCCGATCGCGTGCCCGGCGAGGATGCAGAGGACTGGGGGGGGGGGGAGATGGTGACTTGGATTTTATTTACAATAACTTTATTTCCCCGCTGTGCAGCCCCTCGTATTTTTGTGTCGAGGTTGGGGCCGGTTCTGCCCGCCGTGCCGGCAGCTCCGAAATTTGAAAATACAGATATCACCTTCGGGGAAGGGGGGAGGCCATTTAACCAATTGGAGAAATAAATCCTGCCCACAGCAGCAGCTACAATTACGGCTCTGTTTTTGCGAGCGCATGAGGGACGGTGTCCCTGCCGCTCTTAAATGACAGGCGTCTATTAAGGATATCTTTTGTGTAGTGTTTCTCCGAGGCGAGGTCAGATTCCATGCACTTTGATAACCAGATTCGATTTTTCTTTCGGGTAAATATAGTTTTCGTGTCATTAGTTTCCTGTTTGATTTGCTTTAAGTATCCAGCCTGCAGAATCTTCACCACTGGGTCCTTTTCCTGGAGCCAGCCGGGCCCCAAGTCGGAGGGTTCTCGGTGAACCCAGCGAGTGGGCCCAGGCTCCCCGAAGCCACGGAATCTTCTTGGGGGCCGGGGATCCGTGGGCCAAGTTATTAGGGTCTTGCTTAGACCTCCAAGAGTAAAATGAGGGCGTTAATGGAAGCATTTTGTGGCAGTGCCTAGTATCTCCGTAGTTATTTTCCTGGGATCTGAAAGATGAAAGTAAATCACAAATATAGCCGAAAGGCATGGGAGGGTTTCCCCGCTGGAGGCCCGGCGTAGCAGGCGCCCCTGGCACGCTTGGAAACCGAGATTCTTGCCGCTCCCACAGCCCTGGACCCCCTTCTTAGGTCCTGAAAGCCGCTGCGGTGGCAGCGCCGGCACTGTCGGCGGCGGGGAGCCGGAATCCGGAGCCCAGAGCCGACGGGAGCCCAGTCGCTCCCAGGCTGTAAAGTTCCGCCGGTGCCCAGGTTGACTGGGCTCGGCAGAGGCTGCTTGCTTCTCTTCCACGGACGGCTGCGCGCGGGGCCGAGAGACCAGGCTCTCTCGGGGGCCCCCTTTGTTCCTCAAGCTTCTTCCTGGCCTGGGAGGCACCGCAGTGCTAGGGCCCCAAGCTTCAGGCCCCCTCTTTGCAGTGGCCGGAGTTGATTCGGTGGTGCCCTTCGGGACTTGGTGGCGAGGAACCGAGGTCAAAACGCCCAGACACCAAAAGCGGCGCGGTCCTGGGGTTCTTCCCTCTCCAGCAACCCCGAGTCCCGAGCTCAGGGGCACGCAGAGGCTCTAGCACAAGAGCCGGGGACGAATTTGGGGCTCGCCCCGGGATCCAGAGAGGGCTTGGGCTGCCTTAGAGAGCAGGGCTGTGCGTGCCGCGCGCCCCGCTCCACCGCTGGGGTTGGCTCTGTGCGTGTGTGTGTGTGTGTGTGTGTGTGTTTCTTTTGTAAGAAATAAGTGCTCAGGCGTTTGCAAAGCTCCGGGCTCCCCTGAAGCTGCGTAAGCCCCCCGAACGGTAGCAGGCGGGGAGAAAAGTTGGGGAGCAGGCGAAGACAAGGGGGCAAAGCCGAGGGAGGTTGCGGTACTGGCCTGGTCCCTGCCCAGGCGTCTACTCGCCCGCCTTTGCCTCAGCTTCCTCCCCGCTGGGCTGTGTGGAATTGATGAGTTTATTTTCCTTTTTCCACTTCATGCGGCGGTTCTGGAACCAGATCTTGATCTGGCGCTCGGTGAGGCAGAGTGCGTTGGCGATCTCGATGCGGCGGCGCCGGGTCAGGTAGCGGTTGAAGTGGAATTCCTTCTCCAGCTCCAGGGTCTGGTAGCGCGTGTAGGTCTGGCGGCCTCGGCGCCCGTGACTCCCGTACACAGCACCTGCAGGCAGAAACGGCCAGACGCCGGTGAGCCAGAATCCGGGCAGCCAAGCCAGTCAACCCCGTACCCCACACCCCGCGCCCCTGGCTTCTGGGTGGAAACCACCCGCCTCCAACCCAGCCTCTCCCATAAGTCTTGGGCCAAAAGCCGCTGGATGGGAGATTATTACACACCAAGCGAGATGTTGGCCACCTAAAACTACCTGGGGTGGGAAGTTATTGTTTTTGAAAAATCTCCTCTGTAAGAATACCATTAGAAGCAAAAGACTATAATGAGCATTCTTAATTCTGGGTACCTAACTCTTGTTTTGTGGGAGTGTGGCGCATGCATGTCTGGGAGTGGGGGTGTGGAGCCCTATGAGCAGGGCAGTCACTCTAAATCCACAAACGGATTTCTGTGAAGATGTTACTGTGGCCAGCCATCTCAGGACTCAAAGCGCTTTGGGGAGAATTAAAAATGGTCAACCTTCTTAAGTCTTTGCAAATTCCCCCAAATTGTATGGCCCTTCTGAGAAACACAGAGCTTTCTTTGGGGAAAAATAAAAAGAAAAGAAACAAGTGGATTTTAAAGCAAAAACACTGTAAATTTTAAAATCTGCATTAGGCACTGTCCTGCTCCAAGCATTCCCTGTGGAGTGTTTGGAAACTAGAGGCAAAGAGATGGAGCTGTGGGCTGTCTGTGGTTCCTGGAAACGTGGGACTGCGATGGGCTATCTGTTCTGGTGCCAAAGGGACCCATGGGTTGGGGCTCCCCCCAAGCTGGGTGTCTGAGACTCAGGCAGGGTCTCAAAAGGAGGCAGAAGTTGGCTGTAAGTGAGCAGTTAAATGAAGGGGGAGGAGAGAGAAGAAATACTGAGGTTGGGGATGTGGCCCTCCAGGGCTTTGGGGTGACCCTGGAAGAGGCCAAATAAGGGCCTCTCTAACTATGTGAATTTCTGAAGGGCAGAAAGGAGAGGGGGTTGGGAGGTGAGGGGGCGTTATCAGTGAGGGGTGCAGAAGGCCATCTGGGCTCGGGCATCTGAGCAGGGTGTCACCAGGGTGCAGTGTGGGCAGAAGCTCCCTCCCATCCAGCCTGGCTCTCTCTTCAGGTTGCCCTTGTTTCCAGCCTCACAAAGCATGGCAAGGACCCCCCCCCCCCCGCACACACGCACACACATACACACACGCACAAACTTGATCCCCTAGGGTGTCACCTTACATGGACACTGGTGCCCTGCCTTCACTCTGCCACGGCCTGATTGCACCATTGGGAATGGGATGGGTTTTTTTAATACCTTTTTTTTTTAAGCCAAAGAAACTTTGTTCATTCTTTCTGTCTTTCTATTTCCTCTGTCGACCTTCTATGTCTCCTCCTTCCTTCTTTCCTTGCCTCCTTCCCCCTCTCCCTCCACTCTCCTGGGGCGGGGGTGGGGGGGGCTTGCTGCGGCGGGAAATGCCTTACCAGCGCAGGAGTTCATCCGCTGCATCCAGGGGTAAACGGGGCTCGCGTACTTCCGGTCGGCGCCTTCGTCGGGCAGGGCCTTGCCCGGCGCGCTGCTGCCGTCGGGTTTGTACTGCGCGTCGGGAGGGAAGTGCAGGTAGTCCCCGGGGCCCCTCTGCTTGCCACCGCCCGAGGGCGAGGCGCCACTGAGGTCCTTGTCAGAGTAGAAGCACGAGGCCCCGTACTCGTAGGACCCCCGGCTGCAGGCCAGCACCGAGCTGGACTGCTGGTAGAAACAGGGTGAGGGGTACGTCTTGTCCGGGAGGCCCGACGCCCCGTACGAGGCCGGGAAGGGCCTCAGCGCGTCATAGCCGGCCGGGTAGAGGGGCAGCTGGCCCAGGAAGGAGTCCTGGCCGCTGGGCAGGCTCCCGGGGAAAGTGGGGTTCACGAAATAAGAACTCATTGGCGCGCCCCTCTGCAGGCCCGTGATTTGTTGTGTATTAGTACATCTGGCTATAACTATTAGTAGTCATAGAACTGGTTTGTTTCTGGATGGCCGAACGCCAAAAGCGACAGCAGCAAATCGCACCAGCTGACGCGGCGGCGGCCAATGGGAGCGAGCGCCGGAGCCCGCTCCCCGGGGACCGCGGCGACCGAGGCAGCAAAGTTACAAACAGCCCCCAGCCCGCCTGCCCGCCGCCCGCCCGCCCGGCAGATTAATGGGCGCGCACAGCCGGCCGGCCCGGCTCCCCTTCCGAACGCCAGCGGCGGGCACTGCCCGGACAGGAGTCTGGGGGCCGGGCCGGGCTTGGGGCAGCGCTCCCGGGCCGCCTCCAGGCCGCGCCAGGCCCGCTCCTTCCTCCTCCCCTTTTCGCCGTGTGGGATTTTGTTGGGTTTTCTCTCCAAACCGGAAACCTGACAGCCCCGCGCCCAGAGGGGCGGTGACAGGGATGCTTTGCTCTGCGTGTCCTGCCCTCCTGGCAGGGCCTGCGTTTGCCCCTCCCCCGCGCTCCGCTACCCGTGGGTGCGGTTCCGCAGCTGGAGAAACCAGGCCCGAGCTCCTTGCTCCGCACCCCTGCGCCTTAGGAACTGGTGCATCCCCCTCCTCTTCTCCTTCCCCATTCCCATCAAGTGCCTGGGCCTGCCAGCCGCCGAGAGCGGGGGGCTCACCTGGAGCCGACCAGGACGCGGCCACAGGGACTCTCTCACCCCGCCGGCCCCTCCTCCCACGTACAACACATCTTCGAGTCCCGAGTCCCTGCGCTCCAATGGCCAGCGCCTGCCTGGCCTCAAAGCACCTCCACCTCCACGAGCTGTGCATCCCCGTTCCGCCTCTGAAACCAGGAACTGACAGGCCAGAAACCGCTGGTTTCTAAAGGAAAGGGACCTACAGAGGAGGGGCCTTGAGACTGAGCTCTGAAGCCAGCTGCGGGACCTGCTCCGACCGTGCAGAGCCCGGGGAATCGCCCTCCAGCCCCTGGACCTCTCAGAACTGAGACGGATCCAGATAGAGACCCTCTGTCTCATCCCAAAGGTGCGGACGCCTCAGGGTCTCTGGCCCAACCGGTCACAGGGCAGTTCGCCTGGGCCCAAGTCTGCGGGATAATTGATGTGCTCAGTGTCTGGGGCGCCCCACGCCGGGCACGGTCTAGGGCTGTGTCCTCTATCCTGCCTTGCTTGGGACTGGTCAGGGGCCTGCCCTGGACAGTTGCTCCAGAATGGGGACCAGTGGTCTCACCAGCTCCAGGAATTGTCTGAATTGCTTTTGCCGCAGTCCCCGGCCTGGCCTTCCCCAAAAAGGACAGGAAAAGCTTGCCCTGGGCTGCTCTCTCTTGCCTGAGAGGTGAGCCTTTGAGAGAGTTGACTTGCACAGCGCAAGGATCAATCTCATTTTGTAAAATGTGATATCTTTCCAAGGGCATCTTTACGACTGTATATTGGGGGCTTGTAAAATCCCTTGAATTAGCTTTAAAATCCTCAATTCTGTGAAGACTGAAGAAAGACTATTTATATGATTTGGCTGAGTTTCCGGAGGGTGTTTATAAGCTCTGTAAAACTCTGGCAAATATAGAGAGTGGGGTTCAGGACTTGTGGGGGTGGCCATGGCCCCCTTGGAATCTGGAAATGGTTTTCTTAATCTCTTCCTTGCTTTTCGATCCCCCCGCCCCTGCCCTCATTTCCCCGCAAAAGAAACAAAAATGGAAAAGAACTGGGCTGAGGTCAGTTAGGTGCAGAGAGCCTGGTGTCCACCCTGGAAAGTGGCTGTCCCCACCCCTGGGGGCTGTGCCTAGAAGCCTTCTGGTCGTGCCCCAATCAGCCCAGCTGGGAAAGTTTCTCCTTTGCATATATGAAAATGGGCCTGGCGGGAAAGGGTAGAATTTTATATTTCCCTGGCATTTCTTCAGGGAAAGGATCTGATAGATGAAAAGAAAAACTCAAGAGTCGAAACATTTCAAGGGAGTTATTTTTTAAAAGCTATGTTCCAAAAAAATCGCGTTGAGTTATTGTTTCTTAAACAAGACCATCAGATGACAGTGGTTTCAAGCAAGTTATTACATAAGACGGAATAAAACCGTTTGGAGATGTTAACAAATGGTTACATTTCTAATTTCTGCTTCATTCCTCCAGGTCACAGACAGTGTTGGGGTTGGTGGCAGTTTACTGCTGTTATTATTATTTGTGATATTTTGACCTGGATTCTCAATCTGGTAATGTCCCAGCCAACAAGATAATTTGATTTCTCAGCTAAAAGCCAAAAAAATTATATTTCTAGTTTCTATAGGCACTAAGATGGAAAATATATTAAATTGAAATCTATACATGTTAGCCAAGCCTGGTAAATATCATGTTGGCAGCCACCCAAATTTATTTCTCCAACCAGCGAATATATATATATATACACACACACACACACACAGAATACTCAGGCAAGACTACAGCCGCAGACAGTGGAGGGGTCCTTTCCTGGGATGGTGAGAATGGTCACCAGGGCTCTCTCTTCTCGGTCAAAGCCACACAGAAAGTCCACTTACCTTTCAGCTTTTCTTCAAAGGGGACAGGATGGGGAGCAGGCCCCCACAATCTGCCCTTTCCCTGGGCTGCCCACTGAGCTCCTTGACCTCTGCCAGCCTGGAGGGCGACCTGCCGGTGTTGGGGGGACCTTGAAGGCCATCTCCTCCGCCCTGATCTCTAGCCCAGACCGGAGCCCACGGCGCACAGGTGCGGCCTGTGCCTGTCACCGGCTCTGGCCTGGAGCCGAAGCCCGCCTTCCTGGCCATAGCCAATCGTCCTCGGGGCCAGCCAGGCCCGCAGGCCTCGGGACTACCAGTGGTCTCTGTGCTTTCAAAATCCCAAAGCGCTGCGTCCCCCGCACCAGCCTGCGCCCCCAGGGCGCCTTGGGACGCGCAGTTTGGACTGAAGCAGCCATGACGTGCCAGGCGGCCTGTGCAACCAGTCTCCATGGTGCAGGGGGGAGGGGGGACCCGAGTGTAGTCGGGCGTCCAGCTCCTGTCAGGTGGCCAAGGCGGGGGAGGTTCCCGGCCAGTAAGGCCCTGGGAGACCGCCCCTCAGGTCCTCCCTCGCCCCCCTCTGCTCGGCCTGCTTGGGAATCTGCGAGGGGCCCGGGCAGCAGTCGCGCCAGGCTGCACGACGCGGGGCTGCGCCTGGCGTCGGTCCCGGAGATGGCCACAGCGTGGCAGCAGCGAGCCGCCCGGCTCGGCCGCAATAAATAATGGGCCCGCGGCAGCCGCAGTCAGGCCGCCCGCGGCCCTGCAATGCAAATGCGCCGCTTTCTCTGCCCCGAGCGCACCCACAGCGCCCGCGGGCGTTTCGAACCTCCACAGCCAACTTCTTCATTATCTCATGCACACCAAGGTCGCATCTTACGGTGGGGAAACAACAACGTAAACCAAAACACAAACATAAAGAACTCGAGCCCAAAACCTCTGGGCGGCTTCTGGTTGCCGTCTCAGGGAGCTCCCGGGGCAAATCCCGCCGAGAGGTACCCAGACCCAACCGCGCTGTGTGCCACCGCGCGACGGAAAGCTGACCCCGCGGGCCCCTCTGCCGCCTCCGCCCGGGATGCTCCACAGCCCTCTCTCTCCACCCCCGCCGAAGGTGGTAAGGGCCTGCAGCCCGCTGAGCCGAGGGGCGTGGGTGGGGGTTCCCCCTGTCGCCCCGACTCGGTCGCCGTCCTCCTCTGAACCGTAGCCGCGGGCGCCTGCCCTTCGTAATACACCACTCAGCCCTCGGCACCGAAACTTCCCGCCAAGCAACACGAGCCAATTAACCCCGTCCTCTCCTTCAACGCAGAATTCCACTCGCGCGCCTCTCCCCTCTCCCCGCGCTTCTGACACCGCTCGCATCCGAAAACCGCGTGGAAGGAAGCAGGCAATCAGCAGAGGTCTCTGGCTGAATTAGTAAGTTTCTGTGTGTTTCCTTCCCCGTCTCCCCTCCTCCTCCCAGTTCTACCTTTCTTTCCAGAAACCAGTTCTCAGGGACTAGAAGGTACTGTGTTGATGCTATAAAACACTTGTCGATAAATTCACTTTACCTTCATCTCTTCCCGCCTTACCAGGTCGGGATCTATCCCCAGTCGTTGGGGGATTCAATCGAACCAATTGGGTCATTAATGAAAAAAGAAAAAAAAATCCAAATCCGAGAGGTTGGCAGGGGACGCAGGGTGCAGGGTCGTTTCCCTTGGGGCTCGGCCAGGTCGCTGGGCAAGGGGAGAGGGACCTCAGCGCTCCTGCCCCGGTGCCAGGGCGCTGTGCCACCGGAAGGAAGGCGGGCATTCGCTGCCACTGTGAGCCAGGGAGAGGAGAAAGGGAGTGTGTGTGAGTGTGTGTGTGTGTGTGTGTGTGTGTGTCTGCGGCGGTGGGGGACTGTCGTGTGGTGTGATGGGAGGGCGAGTGTGAACGGGTGGACGGGTGCGTGTGGGTGACCGGCCATATGCCCCTCTCCCAAGCCGCCCCGGGTGCCCTCTGCCACCCGCCGGCGCGGCTGCCACCTCACCACCTTTGCTCCTGTCTCCCCACATGTCTCACCTTCAGATGGCGGCTCCCAGAAGCTCCTGCCCCTCTGACAGCTGTCGCTTGGGCAGCCCGGGGAGACGAATTGTCCTCCTTCCTGGTGCCAGAGGACGCAGGAAATTAGCCAGGTTGCGAGTTGCAAAGCGGCCGCCGCGGCGCCGGAGACTGGGCGCGCCCCACCTCCAGCTGGAGCAGCCAGGCCCGGCCGGCCCGGGGCCTCGTCTCGCTCTCCATCGCCGGACAAAGCGCGGTGGAGCCGGGCTGCGAGGCAGAGCTCCGAAGCAGGCAGGACGGAGCGGAGCAAAAGAATGCGGCTCTATTCTCGCAAGGGAAATTATAAAAAAGTTCATGTTCACGGTTCCCATCCACATGACCGACAGCGGCCAATGGAAGGGCCGAACAACTCATAAAGTTGTATTGCAAAGTTGTAAATTTTCATAAACAACAACGGATTTATGACCCTTTCCCCATCTCTAAGAGGAGGCAGCTCTTACACCGGCGCCATCTTACCACGGAGGCCGCCCCGACTTGGGGCCGCAGGTTTTGCAGACCCAGTTGGGCCGGGTTTTATAAAAGAGCGATAGGAAGCGGGCCCAGCCCAGGCAGGAGACCGCAGTCCCGGCCCTCGCCCGCCTCGCTCACCCGGCCTGCGCCATCCCCACCGCCCCTCGCCCCTGCCCCAGCCCCAGCCCCTCGTCGTTCCGCGCACCCAGACGCCCTGCCCAGGCTTCCAGCGGGGTCTGCGGCCCCTGCCCCTTCTCGGGGTTCCGAGCTGCGGTGCCGGGCCCTCGCTTAGCCTGAACGCGGGGTGGGGGCGGCCTGCGCCAGAGGCCCTGGACCCCTCCTCCCAGCCCGGCGCTAGGTTCAGGGCTTGTGGCGAATTCCAGATGGGTGGCAGGGTGGTACCCCTTGGCAAGCGCACCCCGCAACCTTAGAGGAAAGAGCGAATTTTACATTTGCTCTTGGAATTTAGGGAGGTTTTTAGGGAGGTTCAAAGAATAGAATGTATCAATCGAAGATTTCGTTTCCAAAGTACCTGGAAGCTGTGTGTGCATGCACACGCACAAGCCAGACAAAAATCTCCACCCAGAGAAACGCGCACATACAGTCACGGCCACACAGAAACGCAGACACTGAATTATGGACACAGAAACACATGCATTATTTACACACAGAAACACTTCCATTCCAGTACAGACACGGAAATACAGTTATGGACTCACGGAAAACTGCACGCAGACGGACATAGAAATACATACACAAAAGAGGCACACACATGACATATGTAAACCCAGACTCTAAAAATCCACACGAAACAGCATTCGACACGCATACACTCCAAGTCATGGACACCCAACACTTGGACCCTATCTGTCCTTCCACTTTTGCTTCCTTAAAGCGCCTTTACACACACACACACAAACACACACACGCCTGTGCACACACACACAGAGCCAGGGCTTGCTTCCCAGCCATGGTCACCCTCTTTCCCAGCACCCCCCACCCCCAGATAAAGCAGTCCACGTTTCTTTGTCACCAAGCATCTTTATTTGTTACATAAAACATCGTTAGCTGGGCAAGATGGGAAGCATACCTTCCTGTTCCTGGAGCCCCAGGCTAGAGCTGAGGGGGACAAGGGGGGGACGCCGGACAACACATGGATGAAGAGCGTGGGGAGGGCACGGGCTCTCCCGCCAGGTACAGACTTAGCTCAAGACAACAGACCATGCTACAAAGTCACCCCAGTGACACATCCTTCCCAAGTCAAGACACTGCCTTACAAATGAGCTCCAAGACTATATAAATGACCAAAAAATCTTGTTCAAATATACAATATTTGCTACTGTAGGAAAAGTCAGGGTGTACATATTCAACATGGCTGGGCAGTAGGACACAGGGGCAGGGCGGGGGCAGGGAGGCTGGGAGCATCTCTGCAGTCCTACTAAGCAGAAGCTAACTCAGAAATCTGCAGGTAGCTTGGGAATGCTCCCCTCCCAAAGTGGGGGGTGATGGGCCTGAACTTGGAGTGCCCAGGCCAGAGAAGAGGGATTCTAGGTTGCAGCACTTAGAATGCTTTGGAATAAATATATTATTTTTCAATTTAAATAGAAGCCAATGCCCTGGTCCCCAGACCCCAGCACCTTCTCAGTGCAGCCTCGGGGACCCTAAAGGCTGCCAGCGGCAAGCAGCAGGGGCCTGGCCTGCGAAGGGCCGGCACTAGGTAGCAGGCAAGCCAGGGAGCACAAAATAGGTAGTTTGGGACAAATAGGTAGTACTGAGAGAGTCAGGTCCTTGATGGTGTGGGGGAGGTGCTGGGCGTCTGCCAGTGTTGGGACACTCTGGGCTTCCTGGGAGTGAAGACCCACTGGGGCTGGGCCCATAGGTAGTTTGGGGGTGCCTCTCTCCGAGGCCTGTGCTAGGTAGTATTTTAGCCATGCCAGCTCAGAGCCGGCCGGCCTTAGGTTGAGGGGGTTGCCTGCTGGGGGTCCTCGGAGGCAGAGAGGATCCCCAGGGGACCCAGTCCAGGCGGCTGCTGTCCAGAAAAGTTGGAAGCTGGAGTGGGTAATGGGGTAGCTGGGGTACAGGTTGGGGACTGTTTCTTTCTTTCTTTCTTTTTTTTTTACATTTCCTTTTTATTTTTCCACTTTTGTAAATAAAATCGGTGAGTCTCTAAAGACGCTTTCCTGACTGTCTGGTGCAGCCAAGGGCCGGGCTGGGCCCCTCATTCCTCCTCCTCCTCCTCGTCTTCTTCATCGTCGTCCTCATCGTCAGCCTTGTCTGCTGCAGCGGTAGTGGCTGCTGCGGCGGGCACTGGGCCCTCGGGGGCTGCGGCTGCGGCTGGACCCTCGTCCTTATGCTCTTTCTTCCACTTCATGCGGCGGTTCTGGAACCAGATCTTGATCTGGCGCTCGGTGAGGCAGAGCGCGTGGGCGATCTCGATGCGGCGGCGCCGGGTCAGGTAGCGGTTGAAGTGGAACTCCTTCTCCAGCTCCAGGGTCTGGTAGCGCGTGTACGTCTGGCGACCCCGCTTCCTGTCAGGCCCTGCAAGCAGACATGTGGATATACGGACACACGGACACACAAGCCGACAGGGACAGAGAGAGGACATTGCATTAGCCAGGCCACCGCCCCAGAGCTCATCCGTTCTTTCCAGCCCAGCCCCGGGGCGCGTCCCCCTCTGCCCCGAACTGCGCTGGGGGAGGAGCGGGAGGGATGGGGAAGACCCCAACTGCGGGGCCAGACACACAGGCAGCTCCCTGAAGAGGGAAAGCGCAGAATCCCAACTTTACAACCTCCCTTTCCAGCCGGCTAGGCTTCCACAATGTCTTGCCTCCCCCTGACAAAGGGAAATTGTAAATATAGAGTGCGGGCAAGTGGGAGACGCTGCACTGTTGTCATTCAAAGATGAGACAGGACGCTTCCCGCCTGGCTGGGCAAGTGGGCGACCTTCGGTGGTCCTCACTCCAGGGGCCCCCTTCCTCCCCAGTAGTCCGCGCCCCCATCCCCAGACCTTGCTAGGGCATTCCGACCCTCTGTCCCGGATCCCGCCCCCACTCAGCCTTTAAATGGCCCCTGGCTCAGGGGCGTGCGAGGGGCCCTGACGGGCCAGGCTATTCCTGCTTTTAAGAAAGAAAAGCGGGCAGAAAGGAAAAAGAGGTGGGAAGGACAGAAGAGAAAGGGAGTGAGCAAGAGAAAGGCGAACAAATAAACTTCATGTTAAAATTCCGAGGCAAATGGAGTTAAATAAATTTACGAGGATTGAATCCATTAATTGGGCCATAAAAAGTTTTATGAGCCTCATTTACATACAATGCTACGGGCTCTCCACGCTATGGCGCCTCGACTCTAATTAAAACCAGAAAGGCAGCGCCGCCAGGAGTCGCGGGGCCGCCGGCTCGCAGCCGCCCGGCTCCCAGCTCCGCGCGCCCCAGCCCCGCGCCGCGGGCTCCCCGCCCGCCCGCCCGCCCCTCCGGCCCGCGGGGCGGCTGCGCCTACCTGAAGACCGCATCCAGGGGTAGATGCGGAAATTGGCCTCGGCCGGCCCGTGCAGCGCGCCTTCGTCCGCCTTGTCGCAGGCGCCTTTGGCGAGGTCACTGCAGAGCCCGGGGATGTTTTGGTCGTAGGAGGCACAGGGCAGGTTGCCGTAGGCGTCGGCGCCCAGGCCGTAGCCGGACGCGAACGCGCTCTGGTACAGGGGACTGCTGACGTTGTACAAGCCGGGCACGGTCGAAGCGAAGGCGCCGGCGCCCGCCCCGTAGCCGCTTCTCTGCGAGTTGGGCGCAAAGGAGCAAGAAGTAGGCTCGGCATTTTGGAACAGAGAAGCCCCCGCCGTATATTTGCTAAAAAGAGCGTTCACATAATACGAAGAACTCATAATTTTGACCTGTGATTTGTTGTCCGGCAGCTTTCAGTGTCGGTTTTACGAGGTAGCGTGATATATGATAACATTACACCCCCAGATTTACACCAAACCCCATTTTCTTTTGGACGGAGCTCGCCGCAGCACGTGACCGCCCACATGATCGCCTCCGCCAATCTCAGCAGCCCTCACAGGTGGTCTCGCTCTGCCGGGCCCGCGGCAGCCTAGAATGGAAGGGGAGAGGGCTCAAATATGTGGCCAACCAATGTGCCCGCGCCCGGCCGCCAGGCGGGACCTGCGGGGGAAAGGACCCCAGCCTCCGTGGGAGCGCTCAGCCCAGCGCCAAGCTGGACGCCCGGCCTGCAGAGGCAGCGTGGGGCCGGGAGGGTGCCACCCGTTCTTGCCTATTGCCCGACCTTAGACCAAGCCTGCGGGTCCTCTCGGCCCCTCTTCTGCCCACTGACCCAGCCCAGGAAGGGTCTCTGCACCCCCAGCACCCGCGCGCCCCACGGTGGCCTGATGGGCAAGTCTCTGCTCTGGGTAAATCGACTGCTGCCCACGTCCCCTCCCACCCAGGTCCAGCGGGCAATAGGCCGCCTTAGACTCCGATCCAGATGGGGCCGGCGCAGCGTCGCTTCCAGCTGCAGCGAGAATGCCACAGCAAACGGGAACCATGTGGTTCGAATAAAGTCAAGGTCTCCCGGCTTCCTTTCCTTAATCAGGGGCGCACTGTTTATCCACCCGAAAGGAAGCAGTGAAATATTTATCTGTTAATGAGCCTCATTTGCCAACAGATTTACTGACGTGGGACCCCCTTCTCTCCTTTTGGACACCACTGGACACTCATGCTCTGTGCTTTTGCTCCTGGGCACCTGACTGGCAGCCCGAGAAATGGCTGGACACTCTTTTGTCCTTCCCGGCAACCTTGGGTTCTCCCTGGCTGAAAGAGAATCGAGTCTCCTCCAGATTGCAGGAACCTCAGGCCCTGCACCTTTCCAGGGACTGCTCGTACCCTGAGGTTTCTCTCGCCTTCCTGCAGCCACCCCTGGGCCGCTACAACTCCTCCTGGGTCTGAGTGCCTGGAAACAATACACGCTTTGGAGCCGGTTTGGAGAGGAGAGAGGGGGGCCTGGGTGCCTGGGGACTGCAGACTACTCTGGGTCTCCATTTCTTCTGGAGATCCCGGAGACAAACAGAGACATCCCTCCCGAAAGGCTTCACCTTTTCAAAGACCAGCTCGCAGAGAGTGGAGCATGCAGCAGCCTCGCCCCTCCCCTCCAGACCCCCAACTGGTGGCGCTTACCTTCCCAAGCCTCCAACCCCTGGGCAGGGCTGGGACGGCCAGAGCCCCTGCCTGCCGCTCACTGCTCCTTGGAGGGTGGTGGGTGAAGGCTTCCCCTAAATGCCTCATAAACTGCCCAGGCCGAGCTGGAAGCCTGGCCGACAGATCAGTATGCCTTTTACTGCTCAGCTCTATTGCACACCATAAACCCGACCTCACAATGGAATTGCCCCGGAAATTCTCCTCTAAATTATAGTTTGGTTCTTCATGTACAAAGCACTTCCCCTCACTTTCAGAGGCTCCAGCCCGCCCCCCGTTCACCGCACCCTCTCAGGGGGTCCTAGGAGCACAAAAGGTGGCAGGAGGGTCCAGACCCGGTTGCAGCGGAGCCCCAGCTCTGGCCTAGTGGACGGCCCAGGGCGTGGATGGGAAGCTGGGGGCTGCAGGTGGGGCCAGGGTGGTGTCCCCTGGAGGTACAGGGGCCGTGGGGGGCAATATCCGGGATGCCCTTTATGGCAGGACAGAATGATAGCTGTCTTGGTTGGGAAATTGAGGGGAAGTCAGGAAGGGAAGAAAAAACCCAAATATTCCAAAGAGCATCAATTTCTGGGAGGAAATAAAAGCCTAAGAAAGTTAAAGGAACACGAAACAAACAAGAAGAGGGCTAGGAGATCAAAGAGGAGGATTTAGACAGCTTTAGACCAATAAATTGTTCCTCCAGTGACACAGAGCAAGATGCAGAGGGAAAGACCCGGCCCGCCGGCCACCGTCTGTCTAGACTCCGGCCGGCAGCGATGGTGTTTCAAGTAGAACCTGTCCCCTGTCCGGAGTGAGCGGGTCCGACAGACAGAACGGGGAGCGACTTCGAGGAGGATGGGAAGGAACGCACTGCGTGCCAAGAGCGCTAGAATCCGCGGCGCAGGCTTAGCTCTGCCTGGGCTTGTCCCTGCAGGTCCACGCGGTCGTGGCAGGACACGCTGCCCCTGCGCCTGGGCCAAGGGCGGTCTGGAAACGCCCGCGAGGCCTCTGTGGGCCCAGGTCAGCCCGCCGGGCCGCGTCCCGCGGTGCCGAAACCTCCCTTTCGTTTCTGTCTCCTCTCTCTCCTCCCGCCTTCTGTGGCAGCGTTTTAAAACGAAAAGACTAGACAGAATCAGACTTTCCATAGGGCCTCTTTAACTGCGTGTTTAACTGCCATTACTTTCCTAAATATTTGGCTAAAATGACACAAATGTCCTGGGTTATATGTGACAATATTCCCAGAAATGCTCGTTGACGCTCGGCCTGCAGCAGGCGCTTGTAGGCGGGGTTCTCATCTGTCCCGCTGTCTTTAAAGATAAAGTCCACCGCTCTCCTGGGGCTGGGTTCCTCTAAACCAAGAAGAATGGGTTTCCCTGCTTCTTGGTACCAAATACTCCTCAACATTTCTATCCAGCTAAGAATAGAAGCCCCGCTCCGGGGCAGCCATTGGCGCCTGCGGGAACCCGGCGGCTGGCGGTCCGCTTCTCTAAACGTTTCTCGCGCGCCCTGCGCATCGGCCCTCCATCCAGCGAGCGGTCCCCGGCCGCGGCGCAGGGACAAATACGTCCCGACAAGTGCAAAGGGGCTCGCGCTGGAGCGCGGTCTCGCCCGGGTGCTTCACAGGGAAGCGGAGCCGGGACGACCGCCTCGCAGCCAGCCGCAGGCCAAGGGCAGGCGAGGCCCGGCCTGGCCGTCCACGAGGCCTCTGAGCTCCCCGCCAGCCTGCACCTCCCTGCGGCCTCCGTGACCTGGGGAGACAAGCAGTGGCCACCGGTCTCCTTTGCCGTTTATTGGCAGCTACAGAAACCAAGCTTTTTATCTGATGCTTGGATACCGGGCCACGGACAGCGCTCGGGAAGTTATACAGTCAGATTCTCACAATCAGATTCTGTGCCATATTGAGTATTATGTAAGGAAATAGAATAAAGGCACTGTGTCTGTACTACCAGCGTGTGTATATAAACAGAGAAAAAGGAAAGAGAGGAGGGGAGAGAGAAAGCGAGAAACACCCGGGAGAGATGTCAGCCAAACCCAGTCCCCAGTTTTACGGCGTGTACAGGCGGAGATGCAGGTTGTAAACATTTTGTGGGCTTGGCAGAGACTATTACAACCCAAATAAATGCACCGCGTGCCGTGTTCACAGGGCTCCGGGGTGCTTTCGAAGGGTCCTCTGTTTGCTTTCGCGTTTTCCCTGGGAAGCCATTCTGCACCTGGGGCTGACCCGCGCACCGCGGCCCCCCGGGCGCCTCCCGGGGGCCTCCAGGCAGGTTCTGCGCGCAGCGTCGGGGGCCGGCTGGGCCTTGACGGGCGCCCCGTCCCTCCCCCGGGCCTCCGGTGCACAGGACGCCGGAGCGGCCTCCGCATCTCCGCTGCCGGGGAAATTCAGCGGCAGGAGAAAGCAGGGCTGGCTTTCACGACGTGAGCGCCTATCCTGGAGCCAGGATGTTACTTCAAACATCACGTTTATTTCAGAATCACCAAAGCAGCTCCCGGTCTGTCCCCACGGATTCCCATTCCTAAGCAACTCAGCTGCCAGACCTACATTAGACAGTCACCTTTACGCCCGGCTTCCAGCCGCCTCGTTTTACTGTCACGGACTCCAGGCGGCCGAGCCCCGGAGCCCCGGCGCGCCCGGGGCGCTGCGTCCTCGGGCCCTGCGCCCGGGCGCAGCCTGGGGGGGCATCCCGCGCCCCAGGACCTTTGGCCACGGGTGCGCCCTCTGCACACGCTCTGGGGGCGAGGGACGGTCACCGGGCCCGGGCCTCAGTCCTTGTGTCTGTGCGCCGCTCGGCCGATTTCTCCGTGAGTCGCGATGCCCCACGGGCTGGGGACAGTGACCCTGGAGCCGGCCGCGCGCCCGGCCGCCGTTCGCTGCGCGAGGCCCCCGGATGGCGGGTGCAGCGCAGGCGAACCCGCGCCGCCGGCTGGTTTCCTAGGGAGGCTTCCGTCCTGGCGTGAGCAGCGTGGAAAACATACCGCCGCTGCTCACCGGAATCTGGGGCTCCCGCTCCAGCAAGGCTCGCGTCAAGTCGACATCTTAGGAACGTCCCGGGGTCGGCGGCGGGAGATGGCGGCGCGGGCGCCTCTTGCGTGGAGCCACACTGCCACCTGCTGGCCGGACCGCGGCACTGCGGCTCCGGCGGCCGGGCCTGAACTTCGCCCGCGCCGCCGCGGGCCCGGCGCCACGCTCCGCGGTCTGCGGGGCCCGGTCCCCGGGGGGTCTGCGTGCAACCCGGAATCGACGCTGCTGAAAGCGCAGTGCCCATAAAAGAGAGCTGTTTCCGCAGCGCTTTATCGGCGGCAGACAGAACAGACAAATGAAAGGGCTTTGGTGGAAAATCTTAATTGGGGCTGGACAGCTGTAAACTCATTAAGGGCCGAATTCCAGACAGTTCGCAGACCCGGCCTTTATGGCGCACCCTCGGTGCCCATTCTTTGAAGTTCCTTCCGTCTGCAGCAACAGAGGGCGTCCCAACCCGGCGGCAGGGTGGGGGTGGGGGGTGCGAGGAGGCGCCCCGTTCCTGGCGCCCTGGCTCCCCTTTTACGCGTTGCAGTGCAAAGATCTTCGCCGAGGCCGCGGGGCACGGGGTGAAGGAGAGGAAAAGAAACGGGGGAGACGAGGCCGGGCCCTCCCGCCACATCTAGAAGGCGCTCGGGCCTCCGAGGTTGTGGCCTCCCCCTCCCCTCCCCCGCAGCCCTTTACACCCCATAAACGGTAACAGCCCTCATTTTCTTTTATGGCGCTGGGGCTCGTCGGTTGCCTGGGCTTTCTGCCTCTGCCAGGACTTGTGTTCGGGGAGGGGCGCTCGGAGCAAGGCCCAGAATCCCCCGGGGCCAGCCTGGCAGGAGGTGGGGGTGCGGGGGCGCAGGCCTTCGGTCCCCTGAGAGTTCCCAAAAGTCTGTCCCCACAGCCACGTTGGGGTGATCCGGCTCCTGCTTCGCTCCTCGTAGACTGTCTAGGAGGCAGGCCCTCAGCTCCCGGTCCCTCTGCGCCCCACGCCCGCACCCCCCACTGCTAGGGAAGGCCCAGCAGTCCCGGGCCTTGGGCGATTTCTTGGGGCGCCAAGATGAAAGAGTGGTCTTTCATTGTTACAGGCCAGCGATACCCGGGACGCCAGCCCAGCTCCTCAGAGGTCTCCAGGGCCCTCTGGCAAATGGACACAAAGAGACGAGCCCGGCCTCGCCACCGCCTGCCCCTCAGCCTTCCTCCTTTGCTGGTGCCCCCAGGCAGCCGGCCTGGTGCGGAGCCCTGCGGCCAGCCCGCGGCGGCCTGCTCTGGGTTCCAGCTCCCCGTAGCCCCTCCGAGCAAAGTCGAGGTTCCGTTCTCTTCCACCCCAACCTGGCTCCACCCAGGAGCTACCAAGGCTCCCCTGCCTCAGGAGAAGGTGAAAAGAGCTGACCCGCAAAGAATAAAAGAGAATCAATATATTTTATTTGGCAAAAAGTTAAATATCTCAACACAACAATTTGGTCAGTAGGCCTTGAGGTAAGCAACTATTGCAAAATACACAGTGTGTGTTCAGCCCCAGGAAACCCCAGATTCATCAAGAATACAAATCTACAGTAGCCCAATGGCGGTTTCATAGCGTATCATTTATTATCAATAAAATTAACTCCATTACAATATCACCGTCCCCCCGTTAAAATTAAACGTAAACCATAGGTAGTAACCTTCTGCACATAGGTATAGCTCCGACCTTCCTCCCTGTTTGTCTGGTGCAAAAACGATCTTCGAGCTGGTCTTACTGCTTTTAAAAATATGTGGATTCTATGTACAAGGTACAAGACAGGTCTATAGAGTAGGTAGAGGAAAAAAATGCCCGAATTTCCAAAGTGGAGAGAACCGTAAATCTATGTATCCTAGAGAACTCGTTCTTTCTTCTTTAAAACAAAAATTTTTTATTTCACTGGGAAATCCATACAGCTAATTTACAATCCAAGGTTAACAGCCTAGTTATACAGAAGACATAACTCCACTACAGAGCTATACTCTATGCGATGCCCCCCCATAAACAACCTGAGTTCAAATCGAATCCTAGCTTTCACAATCACCACGGGCGTGTCGCCCAGCACAGAAGTTTGAGTCACAAAACATAATTACCACAATAAGACAGTGTTCAAGTAAGTATCCGGGCAGATCGCCCTGCCGCACAAAGAGAAAATTAAATTAACTACACAGACTAAAACCTAGACAGCCCACCGTCGACAGTTGTGCATTATAAAAAAAGGTAGTTTTTGTTTAAGTCAGGAACAGGTAGATTTTACAAAATATATACATGAGACCATACACTGCCATCAATGCTGATGCGTTCTTCTTCCTCTTCTTCTTCTTCTTTTTCTTCTTCTTCTTCTTCTTCTTCTTTTTCTTCTTGTGTTGTCTTGAGAAAAAAATGGAAAGCTTACAACACCTCCTCCACGAAAGCGGCAGGCCACGGAGCCAGCCTTTGCGGAGAAGCGTTTGCGGGGGAGACGAGGCCTGGAGGTCGGCGCGGCCGGGGGCCGAGTGCAGGACGCTGCGTGGTGTGGGCGCGGCAGAAGGGCCGTCCTTTCTCTTTCTCTCGAGCTCCGTCTGTTTCCTAAATGAACGCAAGTGGCATCACTCGTCTTTGGCTCGGTCCTTATTGATTTTCTTCATTTTCATCCTGCGGTTCTGGAACCAGATCTTCACCTGCCTTTCCGTGAGGTTGAGCAGTCGGGCCACCTCGTACCTGCGGTCCCTGGTGAGGTACATGTTGAACAGAAACTCCTTCTCCAGTTCCAGCGTTTGATGTTTGGTGTAGGGGCAGCGCTTCTTCCGAGTGGAGCGCGCATGGAGCCAGTTGGCAGCCGGGTTGCCTGGGGAGGGGAGAAAAAGGGGGATTTAGAAGGAGAAGCACCCCCCTCTCCGCTGGGAGCTGGGGAACCTCCTGGGGTCTTCGGCCAAAGTGCAGGACGCTGTTGAATTGGTTAGGGAGGGCGGCAGAGCCTCGGACACAATGGACCCTGGCAGACAGACGCTGGGACGGTCACTTACAATTGCACGCAGTGAAACCTCCGCTCCCCCTCCCCTCCCCGGCCCTCCTTTCTCCTCCTCTGTCCTCGGTCCTTCTCTTCCCCTCCCACTCTCCCCTCCACATTGTGTGATGAGTGAAATTTGAAAACAGGTCTCCTTCTTGCCAGGCAGGGGGAAACCACGTTGCCCCGTGTTCGAGTAGCAAGATTAATATTCTTTTCTCCCTCTCCATAACTCCGTCTCTGTGCCTTCCCTTCCCCACCTTTCCTTCTCTCCTCACTCCCTGACGCCCCTGGAAGGCTGTGGGAGCGGGGCAGGTCCTTGTTCACTTCTCCAGTTTATTAGAATAATCGGGCGTGAGGACCCGCGTGGCCTGGTCCCTTGCAGCCTCATTTTGGGCAAGATTTACACCGCCACTGGCTGAAGGCAAGAAGTGGAGGGAATCGGCCGTGTTTCCCAGCGCCCCGGCTGCAGTCGCTGCTCCCGCTCTCGGACAATCTAGTCTCATAAAAGACTCTGAGACGCTGCTTTCTAAGAACGGCCCGAAGTGTCTCCGTCCAGGTCCCGGCAGCCAGGGAGAGGGGGTGGTTGGTCTTGGCTCGGCCTGCAGTGCCCGCCCCGCCCCCTCTCTCGGTCGCTGCGGCCTCCCCTCCCCATGAGCGCGGCGGGCTGCTGCTCTTCACAGCTCTGTGGACTTGGGACCCCATCCGAGGGGTCCCCAACAAGAACTTCTGGCTCCTGGCCTCTTTTCAGGAGGCTCCCAGCGCGGGCGAAGGCAGCCTCCGGAGAAAGCTCGAGCGGAGGCAGATCCGGGTGGCCGGCGTGGAGGTGGCGGGTGGTTTGGAGGAAGGAGACACTTACTGGGATCGATGGGGGGCTTGTCTCCGCTGCTCTCATTCTCAGCATTGTTTTCGGAGAAGGCGCCTTCGCTGGGCTGTTTTTCTCTATCAACTGGAGGAGAACCACAAGCATAGTCAGTCAGGGACAAAGTGTGAGTGTCAAGCGTGGGACAGTCACCCCTTCTGGCCGACAGCGGTTCAGGTTTAATGCCGTAAGGCCGGCTGGAGGGCAAGCCCGTGAAGGAGAGCGCGCCCGGCGTGGGCTCCAGCCAGGAGCGCATGTACCTGCCGTCCGGAGCCGCCGCCGCCACAGGCGCCTGGGGGTGCACATAGGGGGGGTGGTGGTGGTGGTGGTGATACACCGCTGCGGGCACCGCGCCGGCGCCTGCCGCGTGCACCGGGTTCCACGAGGCTCCGAACACCGCAGCCTTGGACTGGAAGCTGCACGGGCTGAAGTCTGGGTGCTCGGCCAGCGCCGCCGCCTGCCGGGGGGGCTGCCCCAGGGCTCCTGCAGCGAAGCGGCCCGCGCCGAGCTCGTCCGAGGCCTCGGCGCCCAGCAGGAACGAGTCCACATAGTAGTTGCCCAGGGCCCCGGTGGTGGCCATCGCTGCGCCCTGCGCCCGGCCGCCAGGCCCGACCCGCGGAAATTATGAAACTGCAGATTTCATGTAACAACTTGGTGGCACCGGGGAGGGAAGTACAGTCACCTAATAAGTTGCCGGCGCCCGCGCCCCGATTGGCCGCGCGCGTCACGTGGCCGCCCAGCAGAACAATAACGCGTAAATCACTCCGCACGCTATTAATGGCCCGGTGTTTTGCAGTCATAATTTTTATAGCAAAAGCCATATGTTTTTATGCAAAGGGATCGCGGCGCTCAACGATCGGGTTTGTTTTAATTGTGGCCAACGAAGATTAAAAGATCAAATCTGGCCCTGCCTCTGCCCCCCCCCCCCGCCGCCACCAGCCCCGCGCTTGCTAAGCGGACTATTTTATATCACAATTAATCACGCCACCAGCGAGCGCGGGGCCCGCGTGCGAGCGCGGCCGGCGGAGCCCCTCACATAAAATTAGACAATAATTGAAGCCGTAAAAAAGCAGCCAAGTCGCATTCTCGCTCTACTGTATTTAAATCTATATGTATATTTCATAAGGAGTTATTGTTTCAGAAGCCACACAGGCTGGTGGGAAGTTGGGAACGACCAGCAGATTCGTTTACCTCGCCGTGGCTCCCAGCTGTAAAAATTTACGAGGACTTGGAAAGGTGAAATTAGACCGTGGCGTTCGGTTGGCGGGCTCCCTGTAAATAACCCCGCGGTCCCCGGAGATCCGCGTTTACCCCATGCTGGCCACGAAAAGTCAAATTCAACGCGGTAGCCGTCCCGAGCGGCGCCGCCGCCGCCCCTGCCTGCGCGCGCTGGGAGAGGACGGGCCGCGGACAGGACGCGGCCTCGCTGGCTCCGGTCGCGGGGCGCGGGACAGGTCCTGCCGCTGCGCGTCCAGCGAGCGCCCCGCGGAGGGGCGGCCAGCCCGCCCGGGACGAAGGGTTTCGGCGCCGGGCTGGGCCGTGCCTCCCACCCGGACCGGGCACACGCGCGGCCAGCGCGCCCTGCTCAGCGCCCGCGGGGGTCCCAATGCCCCCAGTGGGCACGGCAGGCGCCCCAGCCCTGTGCTCGGACCTCCGAGCCCTAATTCTGAGCTCTGCTGGCCGTGTCGGACTCCCGAGATCAGTTGTCAAAAACAAACAAACCCAAAACCGCGAGGAAAAAAAACAAAACAAAACAACATGAGGCATCATCAATAAAAGGAGGATTCGACCTAAGAGACCCGTCGTCTCAGTAGCTGGAGGCCCGCCCCAGCGGCCGGCTTCGGGGCCCAGCGCGAACCCGTCAGGTCCCCTTCCTTCCTGGCCTCGGTTACCCACGCAGCCCGGCGATGCAGCTGTCACGAGGCCCCACTGAGGGGCCCGTGGCTCAAGTCCAGGGCCAGAAATTAAAACTGGGAGGGGCACGGGGCATTGACTTTAATCCCATCCCTCAGCCTGGCCAAATTGAGGGTGTTTCTCACCCCTTAGAGTCTTTCAGAGATAAATTAGAAGGTCTAGGCCTCTCTGTTAATTGGAAGAAAAAAACCCACCCCAAATACAAACGGAAAGCAGCGACTCCTAAAAACGGGGTAATTAAATTCACGTGTGAACACTGTGCCTGCAAGAGTGTGTTTTTCATTAGCCCACTTCCCTGGCGGCGAGGGCGGGGGGCCCCGGGACCTTCCATCCTCGTTTCTGCCCTCATCCTCCTCCCAACCCCAGTACCCCCCCACCCCCAACACACCCGCATCCCACACGGTGACCCTCAAACGCCAGGCTCCACTGGCGAGACTAAGAAGCCAGCAGAGAACCCCGGGTGCCCTTTCTCCGCCGGCGCTGGAAGAGGGAAGGGCCGACACAATGAACTCCGACGGCCGTTCCTGGCCACCTCGGCCCCCTCCCCCGCTAATATTTTTCCTTTCCCTGTAGTTCCTTCACGTTATCCCACCTCCTCCTCAGCCCAAGGTGTCCCAAACATTGGGCAGTCTGCTGGGCCTCTGAGATTTTCATTAAGAAAAATTAATCGGAGAGCAAACCTTCAGTCCTAATTGTAATTGTCTGTGAACGGCTGGGCATGCCTGACTGCCTTTCCCGTTCCTTCCTTCCTTCCTTCCTTCCTTCCTTCCTTCCTTCCCTCCTTTCATTCTTTTTTTTTTTTTTTTGGTACCTAGATAAGACATGAATTATCTATAGTATTTTTTAAAAATAAGAAGGCCTTCCTTTAAATATTCTTAGCCTCCCCAAATAGGACAGCTACTACTAAGAATTTAGCAGGGTTTGAGTGTTAAGTGGCCCCTACTAGGGTCTAGAAGTGTGCGTCTGTGGGGACAGGGGTCACAAAACCAAGATCATCCCCCCACAGCCCAGAGCTTTGTGCGGAGGTTGTTCAGACTCCACTGAGCCTGGCTTTGGAGTGTGTTTCATTCTGGTAGGAAAAGGGATTGTGTGTGCATAAAGGAATAATAAATGGGTATGATCGCAAACCGCTTCTCTTTGCCTCAGAGTTCTAAAACCATGGCCTCCAAAAACAAATCCAACACTCAGGTCCTGAGAACGGTGAGAGAGGAGTTGAGGGTAGCTCGGCGTGAGCCTCTCGGGTGACAGAGCCAGGGACTGGGCAGTGAAACGTGTCTTAGGCCAGCCGGGAGAGGCGGTACCGGCGGGTGGAAGCAGGCTGAAAGTCCAGCATGCACGGGTGTGTTGGGGTCTGGGGAGGCAGTTTTCAGTCCCCAGTAATAACCAGAGTAGTCCCACTGGCTTCCAGTGGTGGACGGCAACTTGGAACAAGAACTCACTCAAGTCTGTACCCCAATGGTTCTGGAATTTAGAATTACTTTTCCTATTTGAAAGCCTGGCGTTGGAAGGGTCCCCTTCTCCAGCAGTTGTCCGCACAAGGTGCCAGGCCTCGCACGCTCTGAACCGGATAGAAGCGACTGACAACCAAGCCGCCAGTCTTTGCCCTTATTGCGGTTAAAGCCCGAGCTGAGACCGGCAGGGCCTGCGGAGCAACGAAGCTTTCCCGGAGTCCCCTCCCTGGCTGTGGCCAGATTCCACCGGGCCTGGCTGAGCCTCAGCCCAGTTCCCAGCCTCAGGCCCCCAATGAGGCTGGTGAAGGCCTCCTTGCCCTCGCTGTGGGCACCCCAAAACGCCGTGAATGCCCCCTAATCTGATCTAAGCTGCTGTTGCTGACAGGAACGCAAGGCCACCGCCATCCGGTCGTGATCGTAACCGAGGCCTTGTCTGCGCGGAGGCACACCAGGCCCGAGCCGCCGCCCCCCACAGACGCCCCACGCGAGCCCTTCCTCAGCAGAATACAGCTCCACTTGAACTGGCAGAGAAAAATAAGACACCCCCCACCCCGCTCTCCCTGGGCCAGCCCCGGGGTCCCTGCAGAAGGAGGAGCTGGGGAGGAGAGGAGGTGGAGATGGGGGGGGGGCGACAGAGAGCCCGAAGGTGAAAGAAAAATAAAGAAAAGGGAAGGAAGGAAAGAAAGAAGAAGTAAGTAAAAGAAGGTAGAGAAAAAAGGGGAAGGAAGGAAGCAAAGAAGAAACGAGTGGGAGGCAACCCCTGAGCGCAGAAAGCAGCTTGCAGGAGAGAAGGGGAGTGACAAGGCCAGCCGTCTGCCCTGTCTGCTCCGGTGTGGCCCGAGTCTCCGCCGGCAAACGGGTCTTTCCTTCTGTCCTCCCCTGGACTGGGGCTGCTGCTGGCCTAGCTTTACAGGAGAACGGCGGGGGCCCTGGCTAGACACAGGCCGGGAGCCGGGGAGGCCCAGGATGGAAGTGTGCGCCCCTGACCTTGAATGGCCCGGGGCCCAGAATTCCTACCACGCCCCCCGGCGTCCGCTGAGGCGCAGCTAACCTGACTGTACCTGCTCGGGGCCAGGTGGGGACGGGGGTGAGGCCGGCAGCCTGGCAGAGCGCTGAGAAGGAGGTAGGGACGAGGCTCCTTCGGGGGAACGGCCGAGGTCTGGCCACCGCAGGTCTGGCACGACCGGAGCCTGGACGCCCCGCCCGGCCCGGCCCCCGCGCACACCGGTACCTGGAGACGATTTCAACTGAAGTAATGAAGGCAGTATCGTGCTGTCGAGAGAAAGGTGGATCCCAACAACAGGAAACTACCTAAATCACCGACCAGTTCTGGTGCTGCCCGCACGGGCTGCCTTGCCCGCTGCCGCCGTCACTGCCGCCGCCGCCGCCGCCGCCGCCGCCGGAGGACCCAGAGATCGTGCCCGGCCCGGCCCCTCGCCGGTCTGCGCCCGCGCTGCCTCCGAGCGCCCTGGGCTGCCGCTAGGGCAGTGCGGACGGAGAGGCCACCGGCGCCTGTAAGGTAAACCTGGGAGAGGGAGGGAAGGAAGGGAAAGGAGAGAGAGGAAAAAAGAAGGGGAGGCAGCGAGAGGAGAGAACGAGCAGCGTTCGTGCCGGGTTCCCAAACCGTGCCGCTCAGCGAGCGGGCGCCGGGCGGCGGCGGCCCCGGGAGACTCGGAAGCGCCAGGGACAGCCCGGAGCGCGGCTCCCGGTCTGGCCCCGGCCTCCCGCGCTCGCTCCCCGCCGCTCGCTCTCCCCCTCGCTCCCTCCCCGCCAGGCAGCCAGCCGGGGCGCGCGCTCCCGCGCCCCCTCCCCCTACCGCCGCCCCCCCCACCTCCCGCGAGCAGGAAACGCGTGGCCCCGCGCAGCGCGACCAGGTGGGGGAGGCTGTGCTGGGGGAGGGGGCGTCCCGGCAGCGGGGTCGCTATCCACCCAACCGCTGCCGCGGGCGCTAGCGGGACACTGTGGGCCTCCGCCTGCTCCCTGGACTCCCAGATTGGGGGTCATCTAGGACCAGGGGACCCGCAAAGTAACCGGTCTCCCTGGGGCTCCCGAAAGAAATCCTGTTTGACTTCCTCTCTGAAGCTCCTCTCTCAACTGAAACCACCGGTCCAAGACAGCCACAATCCAGATCTACTAGCGAGTCATAAAATGAACAAAAGCCGACAAACCTCACGGCACCAGGGCTCTGCGGCCCAGACAAATTACGACTGTCTAGGTAATATTTAAATAGATGCCTAAAGTAATTGCAGGGGGCGCGGGCTGCGCGTCCTGTTGTAAAAGTGGTGGACGGGATAAAGTGGACGGTGAAGATAAGAAGTCCAAAAAAAAGAGGTAAAATTAAAAAGCTTCATTCCACAGCTTTTATTCTTCTATAAGAACATAAACATCGTCTTTTTTCCACGCACAGCAGCATTACAATATTAATTTATTCTGATTTAAGATTAGAATAGAGCTAGAACTAACATTTATAATAACGATAGAATGCATTTGCATAAAACAAGATTGGCAATTTTTTCATAATAATAGACATTTATACAGATTTGCATTTATAGTTTTTTTTCTTTTCTGCACCTACAGGTTTGACCCTTTTATGCATGTAACTTCACAGTATAAAGGAAACCAAACAATGTCTCCCTTCTCTAATCTATTCCGCTTGCCCCAGCCCTCCTTGGCTTCCATGAATTTTGGGAAGAAAAAAAAAAGAAGAAGAAGAAAGTGGTGGGGGGGAAAAACCTCCTCAAGATAGGGAGAATTGGGGTGTGCTTGTCCTGTTACCCGTGGCAACAATTATTTTATGACAAAAATCCACTAAATCCACATGTATAAACTAAACTACATTAGAGTATCTGCCTACTATTTTCCAGAGGATATGGAAATTCAGAGAGAAGGGAAATAATTTATGTCCACAATGCAAGACCTTACACAAACTGGAAGAGGGGGTTGCCTGTCATGGTCATCCTTTTTTTTTTTTTTTTTTCTCTTTTCCTTTTAAAGCTGGGATCTCTTACAGAGAAAGGAAAAAAATTCACCTTTCTGACCCTCTCAATTTTCCCATTAGCCAAAGTCAAGCCCTTTTGCCAACCTGTATGCCCATAAGCCCTTCTCTTTGCCAAGGAAGAAAGAAAGAAAAAAGGAAATCGGGCCTGCACCCCTGATTAAACACAGCCCAGCACTCCAGGCTGGCCGGCCCTGTGGCAGCTCCTTGCACCATTGACCTTAGGCCAGACACCTCAGTGCCTACAAGGGGACCTGGGCCTTCTGGCTAGGTTTCCTGGGGGGCCCCCCAAGCCCCCCACGGGAAACCAGCTCCACCAGGAGGGCAGGGGCCATTTTGAGCAGTGGAGTACTGAGACAGCAAACCATCCCAGTTCACCCCTTGACACTCAGGACAATATTCATCTATCTAGAATTTTAGAGCGATATGGCTTTTTCCCCCAGAAAACAACACATAAACCAGCACCTAGCACACAGACAAAGAAACAAAAAGTCAGAACAAACCAGCCCTGCACAGATGTGGCCAGCGGACGGCGCGCGTGGGAGGGAGGAGAGGGCGCCCCGCACAGGTGCGAGTTCCGGGGCAGAGGCCGAGACGGAGGGAGGAGGGCAGCTCTCTGGAAGCGGAAAAAAACAAAACAAAACAAAAACAAACAAACAAACAAAAAACCCCGGCGTTGCCTGGAGCTTCATCAGGAAAAATTAAAGTTGGCTGTGAGCTCCCGGATCCGGTTTTCTCGGTTCATTTTCTTCAGTTTCATCCTGCGGTTCTGAAACCAGATTTTGACTTGTCTGTCCGTGAGGTGGACGCTGCGGCTGATCTCTAGGCGTCGCTCCCGAGTCAGGTACATGTTGAACAGAAACTCCTTCTCCAGCTCCAGGGTCTGGTGCTTCGTGTAGGGGCAGCGCTTCTTCCGGCCGCTCTTCGCCGTGAGCCAGTTGGCTGCGTTTTCGCCTTTGGTATTGCCTGGCGTTTCAGGGAATAAAGAGGGGAACGTTACATCCAGGCAACGCGGGCCGCCTCTGCCACGAGAGGCCAGCCCTCGGTCACCCACAGAGGCATGCCCCCTCCCCATCTCGCTTGCCCGGGAAGCAGGTTCCTCCAAAAGGCTTGTGCCAAACCCAGGGGACTTTCCATGCCCACCTACCCTCCCAATTTACACTTGCCGCTGCTCTCCTCCAAACACCTGTCTTAGCACAAAGCTGCCAGGTGCTTGCAGAATGGAAGGCCCCGGAAGGCCGGCCTCTATACCTTGAACTTAACGCCTTACTTTTTCTTTGCTTCCCGCCCCAAGGCAGACAAGCATTTCCCGCAGCACCCCCGCGCTGGGGGCGGCCGAGCTGACTTGGAAGGGGAGTGGGCAGCCTGGCTGCGTCTCACTCCAGCCCCCTCATTGCCCAAGGCCGGATGAGGAAAGGGAGGACGTAGCTGGGACATGGGGAAGGAACAAAAAGACGGATTCGGGGTCAAGGGCCTGACGCTGTCAGGTCTCTTCGTGAGCCCGAGACGTGCAGTCCGGGGGACTCCGGGTTCCAGAGGAAGCGAAAAGGCCCCTCTCGGATCTCAGCTCAGGGCCCCGGCGTCCGGGCCGGATATGCCTTTTCTTCTACCCTCAACGAGGATTCCCGCCCCTCCAGCAACTTTGAAAAAAAGCATGGGGGATCGTAAACTCGAACTTCGCCGGTTAATGGGCTTATTTATTGGTGCTGGCGGCTGCTTATTTTGGATGCCTTACAAACATCCGCGCTATCTGCGGGCGAGCCACTTTCCCTCCCTCCCCCTCCCCCCGCGTGGGCCGCGCCTCGCAGACTGGGCCCAGACCACGGCCGAGGGTGCGCGGCCCACGGAGAAGAACGTGCACGAGACGGGGGCCGCTCGCCGGTGTCCTCGCCCCCAGTCGGGGTGAGCTGAGGCCAGTGCGGAGGCCGTCTTGGTGTGGGGCGCTAAACTGGACATGAATTTTTACTACGTCCCCACGCCCAAATATTAAAAAGCAAGTTCACAAGGTCAGCCTGCCTGCGGCTCGGGCCAAGGCCGGCCGGCTGCTGCGCGGACTCCTGGTTTTCTGCGCTTTCCCTTCTCTGGGTCGGCCGGCCTGTCTGCCCGCCAGCCTGCGGCCCTGGAGCGCGCCCTGCTTACCCCGGGAGTCCTTCTCGGGCGAGGCTTTGCTGCTCTCGGAAGGGGCCGGGGAGAGCTCCTCGGCGGCCGAGGACGACGCGTGCGCCTCCTCGTCGCCCTGCGAGCCGCCGCCGCCGCCGCCGCAAGTCAGCGCGGGGGGCGGCGGCGAATCGAGGGCTCGCTCCTTCCGGGCCGCATCCGCCGAGCCGGAGGCGAGCACGGGCGGCGGGTCGAAGCCGCGCCCAGGGGGCTGAGAGGGGAACGGGCCGGCGCCGAGATGCTGCGCCCCGCCGCCGCTGCTGCCGTAGCCCTTGGCCGTGCCGTAGGCCTGAGAGAGACGGAAGTAGCCGGGCACGGGCACCCCGCTGGAGGTGCCCAGGGCGCAACCGTCGGGTGGCGGGCCCCTCGGGAAGGGGGTCAGGTCGGCAGCGGCGGCCGAGCCTTTGGGGCATTTGTCCGCCGAGTCGTAGAGGCAGTAGGAGCTCTCCTCTTTGATGTTCTGCGCGAAAGAGCACGAAGTGGCCTGCGGCGGGGGTTGGGGTGGCTGTGGCGGGGGCGGCGGCGGCTGCTGCTGGGGCTGCTGCGGTGGCGGCGGCCCTTCGGGCGGCTCCATCCGGCAGGACCGGGGCGCATCCAGCCATAGGTCTATAGGCGCGGGCGCGTAGTTGTGCGCCCCGGGACCCAGGGCCCCGCCGCCGCCGCCGCTGCCGCCCGGCGACGCCGCCTCATTACGCTTGCCTCCCAGAGCCGGGAAGAGCCCGCAGCTCTGCAGCCCGTAGGGCAGGTCGGCGGCCGGCGGCAGGTAGACCCCGCCGTGGGCGAAGTAGCCGCCGCCGCCCCCCGCGCCGCCGCCGCCGCCGCCAGCTTCGACTCTGCCGGAGCTGATGAGCGAGTCGACCAGAAAAGAGTTCGCGGCGGGGCTCTCCGAGCATGACATTGTTGTGGGATAATTTGGCGAAGGGAGCAGATAGCCCTTTCTGGCTGACATTTCTTGTGCAAAACATGCTGAATACGATTAGCAATCCCCCCGCATCGCGGCGGGCGCCTGCAGCCAATCCTGAGCCAGAGTTTCTGCGCGACCACTCCCAGTTTGATTTCGTAGGCGTGGGGCAGCTCTCGGAGGGCGCCCTCCGAGCCCGCGATTGATATAAATAAGTAATCTGTATTGATGGCCCTCGAGACGCACACCCGATAATCAGCCCAAAGGCCAGGAACTGTGGGAGCTGCCCCAATGTGGCTGGAGATCGGGGACCTGGCCCATGGGCTCACCTAGTCCCTGCCCGGACGTGAACCCTCTCTCGGGGTCTGTCTGAAGGGCCCCGGGCCCCGTGCTATTAACAAGTGGGGTGTTTATGGTGTGCACCCTGGCCCGCCTTGGGTGCTCCCTTCCTTGTTTTGGAATCTGCTACTAGCCCTCCGCGCACTCCAAACACGAAGGGGTCCTCTCAGGGCCTCAAGCTCTTCCCACTCAGCTCGGAGCTGTCTCCCAAAAGTGGCGGACCTGGTCCTCACGCCGCCAGGGCCCTCAGAAGTCCGGAGTGAACTGGAAGCTGACAATTGCCACTTCTTTTTCGCATCCCACACAGCCCTGCCCCCGCAAAATGCAGCGTCCTGTCCTGCCCTGCCAGCCCCCATACTCTCGTCTGCCAGTCTGTTGATCTAGCTAGGACCTTTGCCTCTGGTGGGCTCACCCTGTTTGCCTGTCGGAGGACGTTGGTCGGCTGGTATGAATGGGGGGTACGGAAGCAACTGGTAACCCAAAAGACTCCCCCACTCCTACTCTGAGGCCAGCTCAGGTCCAGGCCCTGACAGCCCATCCTCCTGACAGGCTCCCTGCTCCAAGCCCTTTCAGGGAAGTGAAAGGAACATTGGTCTTTGGGGATCGTTGGCTTGTCCTGAGGTGAAGACCTGAAGGGAGACACTTGGAGGGTGGACAGCAAACACCCCCGAGCCTGGGCATCTGCGCGCTCCTGGAGGCCACGACAAGAACCAGTGTCACCACACTCCTGCCTCTCTGTCCCCACCCCTCTTCCCTCCTCCCCTGCAAACCCGGCGCTGGGGCAGCCCTCACTCCCGCGGTTTTGCGCATTTTAACGAGGCCCGCCGTGAGGAAATCCGCTCCCTGCGAGGCCGGGCTGGGCTCCTGGCCCAGTTGTAGGAACCTTCAGAGGCCAGGGCGTCCTTCGTGCGGGGCGATAGAGACGCCTTCTAAGTCCCCTGGATAATGGCCGGCCTAAGGCGCAAGCCCCCAAGTGTGGGCCTCATACGCGTCTCGGGAAATTCGACCTTTTCCGGCCGGATTCAGTGGAGCCCAGGAGGTCGCGGCCTTGCTCCTGGCCTGCGGGCTGCAGCGCTCCAGGATGCCCCTGGCCTGCCCGCCCCACCAGCTCTCGCCCCAGCAGAGGCCTCGACAGGGGCTGCTGCACGCGGGGATCCGAGGCAGCCGACCGCTCAGGCTTCTCCTCGGAGGGGAAAGACCCTTGCAACCCGAGAGATTTGCCAGAATTCGGCCTTGGTCCTCCCAGTGTGAACCGAACCAAGTCCGAGGAGGAAGCAAAGCCAGAGAGAACTCAGGGAGAGGGCACCGGAGAGCAGGCCATGGAAGCCGGAGGCTGGCTTCTGAGATGCAAGCAGTCGCGGTCTCTGCCGGCCACAGCCGCTCAAAGCGAGGAGCCGGGGAGGCCGAGCCAACGCTTGCGCTGCACCCCAGCCACGTCCACTTCCGCTGCCCGAGCGAGGTTGCTAACTCTGTGGAGCGGGCGGGCATCTGGGGTGGGGAGAAGGGGAATAATAACAGGGAGAGGAGGAGAGAGGGACAGAGGGAGAGGAAAGTGAGACAGTGAGAGAAAAGGAAGGAACGGGAGAAAGCCAGTTCTCTGCCATCCGACAGGGTCATGAGGCTGCAGCATTGGGGCAGCAGAATTGAGCCAGGAGTCTGTGCACAAGATTAGAAGCGGCCCTTCGCTCTCCAGGTCGCTCTTATGCACAAGGCCAAGACAAGTTCCTACCTGGTCTGAACTTAAGCACGGAACGATTTCAGAGCTCTTGGGCCTGGGCCCCCTCCCTGGATGGGCCTGGCCCTTCCCCGGCTTGCGTTGCCAGGAGGGCAGAACTCACGGGGACCACTATGCTCGCCAGTGCTCCTGAGAAATGCCACAGTGCTGAGGACTACCTGAGAAAGGGGCTTTGCCCCTCAGCACTGTTCATACCTCTCAGACAAGCCCTGCCAAGTGGGAAGTAGGTCACAAGAACAAGAGAAGTTTTCTTGAGGAAAACATGAGCCCCAGCAGGCCAGTGGGCCAGGACTTGGTGTCTCTCCAGACTAAATGCTGAAAGCAACTACCCAGGCCACAGGTTGGGAAGGGCCAGTGACCACAGGACAGCATGCTTGAGATGGTGCAGGCGAAGAAAGCAAAGTGAAAGATTATGATCTAAACCTGTCTTTCTTAACTTCTTCGGAAGTTAAGGCCCTTTTGCAAAATCTAAGGCCAAGTTCTGCCTCTTGACCTGTGAAAAATGCACATCTGTGCATTCCTACACTTTGACCTATCATTTTCAAGAAGTTCACAGACTCCTCAAAGCCCAGAAGGCCCTCCAGAATGTTTCGGGACTCTCCTGGAATTCAGCGCCCCATCAGTTTGGTAAGACAAGCCGGGTGCCCCACCCTAGGCAGCTCAGACCCGGTCTGATCAGGGCCCCGTAGGGTGGCCAAATGGGCTTCTAGGCTGGATGGGATCCAAGAGCACGCACGCGCCAATCTAAGTTACAGAAGTCAGCTTGGTGCTGCATCTGCTACAAGAAAGCTCGTGGCTGCCAGCTTCCAGAGCCTCATGGCATTGGCACTTGGGTCGTCACCGACCTTTGGGGAGAGCTGGATGTTTTTCTCTAGCATCGTACCCTCCACCCGCTCCTTGTAATAAACCAATTAAGATGTTGCGTTTGTGCTGTTTTGTACTTTACTTTAAAAAAAAAAAGCCGTGTGTAAAGTCTGTGTGGGAGCCCTCTCTGGCCCTGGATCGCCGCTCTACCCCCCACCTGGGCTTGCTGCTCTGAGTGCAAATGGAGAGGCTGCGGGTACGCCTGGGACGCACACCGGCCTGCTGCCCCTGGTTGGGACGAGAAGGTATCCACGTAGCAGAAGCTTAAGTGAAACCCTCTCAGTCGGTCTCGGAGCTCTCAGCCTCCCCGACCGCCCCCAAGGCTCCACACTCCCCAGTCTGTGACACTGAGGTGAGGTGTTAGTTTATTCCATTTATCGAATGCCTCTGCTGTCCTGAGGTCCCCCCCCACCCGCCTCCAGAGATTAAGAAAAGCGATTCAATTGCAGCAAGAGTCGGCTTCTCAGACACACTCTCTCCCTCTCGCCTATTTGCCTTCTCATCCTCTCTCCCTTTCGACCTCCCTCCCAGCTGCTGAATCTCTCTCTTGCCTTCTGGATGCCTTTGACCTAAAACTCTCAGTTACTGCTTGCTTCAACCAGGCCTGTGCAGGCTTATGTGAACCCCGACAGGGCCCACGTTTTATTTCGGAGTAAATATTTTCTATTTCTACCTGGGTAATAATATTTCCTCCCCCATGGCTGTCGAGCCGAAGTGAATACCAGGCGGGTGGAATAAACCCTTTGGCAAGGATTATGATGCAGGTCACCAGACAGCTGATTCCTCCTCCTGAGAAGGCCCTTGCATTCAACGAAAAACAAACTGTTATTACAAAAAATACTAGTTACTGAGACTGAAATAGGCAGCAAACAGTATCGTTCTCAGTGTTTTCGGGGCTGAGACCAGCTACCGAGTTGGGCTTCGGCCCTCTACTTCCGCATATCCGCTTTAACAAAAATTCGGGAGTGCTCCGATTACTGCATTTACTGTAGAGTTAGAATTTTATTTTTTGTAATGACATTCTTTGCCCAATCATTTTTAAGAACAGTAATATTTCCAGGGATATTTGATGTGTTTGCTTTGAATCAATCAGGTGCAATCTATCCCTAAGCAACCCACTTTAAATTTTTTTCTAAATCCAACCACTGACCTGGTCCTTTCTTCTGATGGGGGAAGTGTTGGAGCCTTTTCACACACACCCTAAATTGCAATATTCTTAGTTTTGTCCAAAATAAACTGCCACTGGCTTTCAAATGCAACTCGGGGTGGCTCTGGGGTTTTGGCGACAGACTGCAGCGAGCACTGTGTGGGTGCCCACTCCTTGGGTGCCTCATTCTGGCAGAGCTTGGGGGCTTGTGCTCAACAAAGACTAGGGACTTTGATGGACCAAATTTACACGTATTTATGTAACCACACACAGGCAGCGCCAGCTTTCTCTACGATTCCCCCACTCCCCTATGCACTGTATATTTCTGAAAAAAATAACCACTTCTAGATGGTTATTTCCAATGAAAACATATTGGAATAAAGATTTAAATATTGGAAAAGAGGGAATTTGAATTTGCCCTCCAAAATATAAGTGAAATGATTACTTAAAAGTTGTTCTATGACAACCCTAATGGAGGGATTGGTCGATCACAGTTTATCCTCTGTCCCAGTTTTTTAAATATATAGATGTTTACCAACGCAATTTTTGCCTGTTTGCAAATATGCAGAGGATCTCATTTTTACATCTAAGAAATTGCTGCAAAATCCCAGCCAGGTTTATAGCGGTACATTCTCAATACGCAATACAGACTTCTCTGGAAGCCTGGAAAATCAAACGCGACTTTTCTGAACTGACTTTTTTGGGAACAAAGGTTTCTCCGGTTTCTCCCAGGCTGCTAGGCAGACCCAGAGACCGAACCTAGTTGGAAACCAGCGACCACTCCGAAGTCGGCCCCAGGGAATAAGACCGCCCCAACGACCACGGTTGCTGTCCACCTCATTGTTTGGAGTAGAAACTGTTTTTATTCCAGTCCCGCCATCGCCCTTTTATGCCCTCACCACGATCCCCTATCCCAGCACAGCCGGGACCCTTTCTCTTGGATGCGCCCCATCCTTGGCTCATCCAATTCTGAACACTTTCACAAAATCGAAAGATTGCCTTGGGTTTTTAGGTGGCCCAAGGAGCTAAAATCGTCTACTTTTCCACTTAGGCCTTCCCTTTCCAACCTTAGGGAGCGATGGGGGTGGGGAGTAGATGGGCTGACCACCTACAGCGTCACCCAGGAGCACACAAACCCAGCCGCTTTCCCCAGCCCTGCTCAGACGTCGGCCACCTCCTCATTCCCGCCCCAGCCAGGTTGAAATGACTAAACTTGTAGCCTCTTACCTTGACACATTTCCGAAATCACTGCCAAGGGACAGCTGGCTTCTCCGCGCCGCCGCGCCTGCGAGGCCTAGAGAAGGCCCTTTGCTTTAAATCACAACACCAGCCACTTCTTGAAGGTGAGCCCCCCTTTTTTGATATGAAAGGGAGCGGGACAAGTGAAATAATGTAACGCGCTGCTCTTAGTATCAGAAGCGAACAAAGGCCAAGAATCTCGCTGGGGTTCCGGGCTCTCCGGCGGCTTTGACATTGATCGGAAGTGCGCCATCTCGTGGCGGCTGGGCGCCTAGACCCGGCCCGAGCGCCGACCCGAGCCGGGAGAGGGAAGCGGGCTCCAGGCAGAGACCGGAGAGAATGTGCCCAGCCCGCTGCTAAAGAGATCTCACTTTTACATCTAAGAAATTGCTGCAAAACCCCAGCCGGGTTTATAGCGGCGCATTCCAAATATGCAAATTGGCCGGCCCCGGACGGGTTTACGACCATATTGTCACAGCCATCGGAGGATGGGCTTTTATAGGGCTCAGAAATCAAACCCGCGCCCGCCCGCCGCCCGCTCGGGAACAGTCCCCCTGACTAGACGCTCTCTAACAACTTGCGAGACTTTGGTTAATCTTTAACCAGCCCAAAGGGAGTCTTTCCTTAAACCTTGGGCTTCCCTGCCCACCCCCTCCCTGCCGCTCAGGAGAGTCCTTGTTCACCTCTGTGTCTGTCCATCAACCCAGACATTCATCTCCACGGTCTGTCCCACTCCTCTTTGAGCTCGATTTTCCCAGTCGCGCCAGTTAGACAAACACACAAACAAATAAACAAAGCGGGGCCTGGGGCCTGGGGCCCTTCTCCAGATTTGATGCTCTGTGCTGCTCTGGCTCTGCCTGGGTGGCTAGGGAGAGGGTGGGGTGGGGTGGGGTGGGAGTGGGGTGGCAACAAAAAGCTCTGGCCTTTCCGCCCTGCCCCTCAAGGTTATGGGTGATGTCCAAATTTAAGGCAGAAGTTCAAAGGCAGGAAACAAAGAGGAAACAGGCATCTTTCTTTCCCCAAAGGGAAAAGGCAGCGTCAGCTGGGAGCTGGGGAGAAAGCACCCTTAGAGATTCCTGAGAGTCTGCTCTTTGTACCCAGATGGGTCTCCCTCTTGCTGGAGGGTCCCCCAGAGCACTCTAGAGTGGTTCCACGTCCGTCTTGCTAGTCCTGAGGTGACGGAGCTCAGTCTGGGATCAAATTCATCAACGACCTCAAGCCCCAAGGTTCTCTCCCAAGGCTGGGTGGGTCAGAGAATGAAACCCATATTCTCAGTCCTGAGATACCCCATTCCTGGAGCCCCATTTCCCCTAAGGGCCTGGCCAGTCACCTTGGCTCCCTAAATCTGGCTTCTAGGGGAATTAAACCCTAAGTCACCACCCCACCCTCTCAGGGGCTTCATAACTGGCCCCTTTCTTGGTGTGTGTGTGTTGTGTGTGTGTGTGGGGGGGTGTTAGACATTTGGCAGTAAAAGGTGAGCAAGGAGAGAAATGTCACACCAGGACCCGACACGCCAGTTTCCACAGTCTTTATTGTCCTTGTGCCACATCCCCTGTGCACATGCTGCGACATCGGACATCCGCGGTGGGCGAGAACAGAGGGCAGGCCGACGCTCCTGCTACAAACAGAGCCGCCAGATGCTTCTGGACACAGGGAAGTGGAGAAGATTCCATGGGAGGAGGCCTGGCTTTCTCAGCTGAGGTCCCCGGACGCTGTTGGGCAGAACCACCTCAGAGAAAACCCCCAATGCTTTCAAAATATCACAAGAAATTAAAAAGGCCATTCTAAACAACCCTGCCTGCACCCCCTGTAGTGCCCCAAAAGAAATCAACAAATGGTAAAAAAAAAAAATCAAACAAAATAGGTTATGGTTCCTTTATTTACAAGTCTTTCCAACACCATCCCTGTATGAAGCGTACATTCAAATATTCTTAGCAGTGAGTGAGTTTAACCGTGGGACACTGTAAACAGATAGAGCCTTTAAATATTTTCTTCACCATCTTTTCCCCCTCTACATTGTATCTTTTGAAATTTGCTTTGGTTCTGCAGGGAAATATATATATATATAATATAATATTTATCTTTTAAAATAATTCCAAATTACTCTTGATCTCTTGGAAGGTCGCAGGAAGCTTCCAAGCTCAGTTCCAGGGCATCGAAGGGCAGAGCGGGGCACCAGAACCAGGTGTTTTGGAGAACTTGTGCCTCTCATAGCTGGGGACCGCTGGCCAGGCCTGCTCCTCCCCTGAGCAAATCCAAGCTTCAATTAAGTGTGGCAGAGGCTTTGCCAAGCTGCTGCACTCCACAGGCATTTCCTGCAGAGATCGAGGGGCCAGCGGCCTGGGCGCAACCTCTTTGCTTTTTGATGTCTTCCACCTTGGGGAATAGTCTACCCTGCAACCAGGCTTTAGGCTTGCCTGAGTGGCAGACCAGGACGAAGACCTTCAATGACAGGCCAGACTAGGTGGGCTACAGGAGGCAACTGCTAAGCAGCTCAGGCCTTAGACAGTGCGGTGAGGGGCTACGAGGGGTGGAGAGCCACGAGCGCCACCAGGAATAGTAGATTTCTTATTTGTTTTGCTTTTCCTCAAGGATCAGCAGTTCTCTCCCACCTCATATCCACCTCTTAGTCCAGTTGTCTTTCACATTGGCTTTGGAGAGCAGCCCCATTCTGGACATCTAGGAATCCTCCCCTTTCCTCCCGCTCTTGTCCCCAAATTGAACTGGGTTTGGAGGTTGAAAAGCTTCTTGATGCAGGGGTCCTGGGGGAGGGGGGCAGGCTCCAAGTGGAGGGTCCTGGGAGGTCGATCTCCAGGGGGCCTGGCAGGGGGCCCAGTCCCGCATGGAGACCACACCCAGCCCGAAGCTCCGCAGTTTCCAGGACTGAACCACCAGGGGCCCCAAACCATTCTTCCTAGCTGAGGCACAACTCTCTGAATCCAATTATTATTAGGAATCTTAACCACAGATACCCCAGACAGTCCCAGGCCGCCTTCTTTGGGGCTATCTCCCTGTAGCAGCCCCTCTCTTGCGTACCTCCTTTCTTCAAAAGTCATTGTGCGCCTTGACCTTGTCAAGGGCAAAATCTGCATGTAATCTCGTGTGTATGAAGCCCCCACCCAATTCCAACTGGCTGGAGCTTTAGAGAAGCGGGTTGGCCGAGTAATATTGTAACCGGTCTCTGTTAATTTTTTTTTCCTTCATTCTTCTGTTCTGAAACCAGATTTTGACTTGACGGTCGGTGAGGTTGAGCATGCGAGACAGCTGCAGGCGCTTCTCTTTGTTGATGTACACACTGAAGAAGAACTCCCGCTCCAGCTCCCGGATCTGGTACTTGGTGTAAGGGCAGCGCTTTTTCCGTGTGCGTTGGCCACCTGCAGAGGAAGAGGCAGGGAGTAAGCCAGGTGTGGGGCTGCAATCCATCCCAGAGCCCTGAGTGGAGGAAAGGGGCTGGCTCCAGGAACTGAAGGCCCTGCCCAAACCCCCTCAGGGTCTCTCCAAGGCCCCTACCTTCAGGCTTCTACTGTGGGCTGGGGACAAGCTGCAGGCGGAGGCTCAGCCCCAGATAAAAGTCAGCTCCCTAGACAGGCCCCCAGGGAGGCTGCTCCTGCTGCCTCCAGAGCAGAAAGGAGGGCTCCTCACAGCAAGGGAAGAGTTTGTGCCGGGGAGGCCCGCTTCCTGAGCAGCCGAGTGGGGGTTGCTGGCTGCCTCCAGCCTGGCCAGACTAAACAAACAGTCTCACGGGGACATTTCACCTTCCAGCACCTGGGCGGCCGGTTCCTGAGGCAGTAAAGGCGGCTCCAGACCCCAGCCCCCTGCCCCAGTCTTTCTCCTCCTTAACATGTGGGGCAGCTGCCGGTTCTTTTGTCAGCCTGAGTCCTGGCCACCAGCTCTTGCCTCTCTGGCCAGCCTCCTGGCTTCTGCGAGGTCAGGAGATGTCAGCGGAAGCCCCCTTCCCCGAGCTTTCTCTGACCACAGGGCCACACAGCTGTCCTGGTCCCCCTGGGGCAAGGCTGCTTTTTTAGATAGGGTGGAGGGAAGAGGGGTTTCCCAAAGCTGTGGGCAGGCTCAACTCGCTCCCCTTTTGGATAAAACTCCACAAGACATAAAGAAAAAAACCCGCTTTTGACAGATGGAATAACAATTGTAACATTCGGATGGACAGAAGGCGGCAAGTAATTGCCACCGCACAGGAGGAGAATGATTTAATTTGGACAAAAAAAAAAAGCCACCTTTGGGTTAATTTGTTTCTTTTAATATATTGCTCAAGCTAAGCGGGCTATTTTATCTGCTAAACACGCTTCTAGCGCCATCGTTAAACGGCGATGCCTTTGAATCCCGGTCGGGACTGGAGGCCCGGCGCAACACATGGTTTTTATAAAAATCTCCGGATTACCTCGCTATCAAAGGCCGCCGGAGCCCTTGCAGGGGGAGTTTACAGGCGCCCACCTCCGGCTCCCCAGCCCCGAGCTGGCCCTGAGAGGGGTCGAGCTGCCGGGCTTGGGAGCTGAGAAGGGGAAAAAAGGGAGTTTTTTTTTTTTTTTTTTTTGCAGGCATGCCTTGGCCGGTGGGTATTTCACGGCCAATTTCAGCACTCGCCACGTGATCCCGCCTTTTATAACAAAGTTTTGTTGGGGGAAACCTAAAGGCCCTTCATAAACCTTATATGCTTATAAAACAGCATATAAAAATTTAACAGCGGTGCTGCGCTAGGTTTCCAACTCCCCTCTCCTAGAGCGCGGGGCCCTGCTTTTATACGTACTGGGGCCGCCGGCCTTGTCCTCAGTGTGGCCGGAAGACGACTCGGGGCTGCTGCCGCTCTCGGGGCGCCGCCGCCGCTCCTTCTCCTCGGCCGCAGCCGCCGCCGCCGCCGCCTCCCGGCAGCCGCCCGCGCCGCCGTCCGAACTTGAAGTTGCCGGCGCGCCCGTGGCCGCCGCCGCGGAGGCCGCCGCGGCCGCCGGGGGGCCCTTGTCCGCGCTCTTGTCCGCGGGGTAGTCGGAGGAGGCGAGGTTCTCCGCGGTGCCGTAGGCCGTCTCGAAAAACTGGTCGAACGCCTGCGGCAGGACGCCGTTCCTGCCCACGGCGCTATAGAAGTTGGAGGAGACGGCGGGGGTGGGGTGGTGGTAGACGTTGGCCGAGCCCTTGGCCAGCACGTCGCCGGGCACGCCGGCCGCGCCGGGCGCCTGCAGGCAGTCTCTGTGCACGAGCTCCTCCGCGGGGTAGCAGTGGGCCAGGTTGCCGCGCGCGTGCCACTTAGTGGCGGGCTCAATGGCGTACTCTCGGAAGGTCACCTCGCGCACGGGTTGGACCTGGGGCAGGTTGGAGGAGTAGGAGTATGTCATTGGGCGCGAAGACGGGGTCTGGGGCAGAAAAGAAGGGAGGCTGGAGAAATCTGGACCCGAGACGTAGTAAGTACAACTTGGCAAATACATGTTAGAGGAGCAGGGACCACGCTCATCAAAATCCATCATTGGGCTACCTCGGGCGCTCCGCGGTAGCCGAGCCTAACATGATTCTCCACTGCAGCTGCCTCTTTGAAGCGGATCCGTGGAGTAGAAATTTGGAGACGTAAGCTGACGTGGAAATCTATCCCCATCCTTCGCAGGGAGGTGCTGGTCATGTGACCCGATGTTGAAATTGACAAGCTGCGAGCTAGTCCGGGCCTTTTTTTCCCCTTTCCTTTTTTTTTTTTTTTCCCCTCCCCTCCCTCCCGGATTTCTTTCTTTGTAGCTACCTCAGGGGAAGCAACAGATCGTCACTCGGTGTTCTCACCGAAAGCACGTAATCGCCGGTGTAACTCATGTTGGCTGGGGGGCCTCCCGGCGCGCGGCGAGGCTGGGGTGAGCCCGGCTCGCGCTCCGCGGCACGGTCCTGGCCCTCCCGTGCGCCGTGGGCGGTGAGAGAGCTCAGCTCCTGCCTCTCGCCACTCCCCGGGCGAGGGATGCCCCCGGCCGGGGGTGTAGGGTGGGAGCTTCTCGGTGCGTGGCCCATGCGTGGTCGAGGAGTCAATTCACTTGGAGGATTGCGTTCGCGCCTCCTCCTTCGCTGTCTCCCTCCCTCCCACAGGTTTGCTCGGGGAGCCGCCTCCGCCTCCGACCCTGGCTGGACCCTCTTCAGGGCCAGGGTTCGCAACCGGGGATGTGCCTGCCTCGAGGCTTGCCCGATTTGCACGGTGACTTGATTACACGCTCGAATTCATGGTCACTTCCGAACCGCTTTAGTGCCTTCCGTCCCTAAACCGCCAACAACCAGGCGGCTTCCCCCGCGGTTTGTCAGGGACCCGCAGGTCCCGGAGGGCCTTCGTCCTACCCGGGATCCACCTCCCCTTCATCCTCCTGGCCGGCCTCCTCTCCCCACCCTCTGCTCCCCGCTCCCTGCGGGGGTTCGGAGTCCCTCCGCAGAGCCAGAGGCGCGGGGGCTGCGCAGCTGCGCACTGGTCTGCCCGCCAGCCTGGTCTTCAGAAGCTGAGGACTCGCGAAACCAGGCAGCAGAGGCGAGCCTGGGCTGCTTTACGGGCGGTGACATTCGAGGAATCTTCTCCTGGGTATGCTGCACCTTCAGGGACCTACCAGGCTTCTAGAGAATTCCAGAGCTGTGTGGATAGTGGGGGCGGCGAGAAGGGGGTGAGGGCCAGGGAGCGTGGCTGAGAAAGGGGTAACATGCCTCCTCCCTTCCTTGCAAAACATGAGAACCAGAGATGTGCAGGGCAGAAACTCAGCAGGTTCGGCGCCTTTCCTGCCACTCTTCCCACTGAAGAAACACAATGCCAAAGAAGAGAGACGTGTTTCCCAAACTCCCATCACTTGGGGTGACGAGGCTGCCTTTGAAAGGCTAGGTTTGAGACAAAGACAGAGATAGAGGCCATAGCGGCTGGTGTGGGTCTAGTTTTCTTGGGAAGAGGAAAGAAACAAAAACGGTGGAGGAAAACGTTCACCATCCTGCAGGACCGAATGAGCGATGTTTGGGGGGATCGAAAGAAGACCACGCAGAGCAGCCAGACAGAGCCAGGAGCAGGGGGGTCCAGCCCCGAGGTCCCCCTTCACCTATCTTCTCGGAAGGAGCTGAATGTCTCTGACGCAAAGTCGAAAATGAAAAAGAATCACCTTTTCCCTTTCCCCATCCAGGAAATAGCTGAAGGTATTTATATATCGTGGAGAGATTTAGAGTATAAATGCTAACATCTTTGGTATTTAAGTGTCAACATCGATTTATTTATTTATTGCTGAGCTGACTTTAACGGACTGGATAACAAATCTAATCCTGTATTGCACTGGGAAAGGAATATTCTCATTATGCATTTTCTCCAAGCGATGGCTCACCATTGCATTTGAATGCCCACTGTAAATATCAATAATATCGAATAATTACTCTGTAGTGGAGTAAACGAATTTATTCGCATTGGTGTTTATGTGGCTCCTACTCCCCCCCTTCACCGGGCAGCTTATCACAAATCATACTACTCCAACACGCTGGCTTAATGAACTCTTTACTCAGGTTTTGCGGCAAGAACTTTCATGCCCTGTAATCCCGTAGAGCTGAACTCGAAATTATTTGTGCATCTTTAAGGTGACATATTTGTCCGCTGTGGCTTGTGCAGAGGTCGGCAGCAGTGTGAGGGTAAGGGTCTAGTGGGAAGAGAGACTGTCGGGGAGGGTGGCTTGAGACCACCTAAAGCTGCAAATCACAACGATGGGGTTGCCTTGCAGCGGAAAGAAAAAACAAACAAACAAACTTCGATTTCCAGCAGCGACCAACAAGGCAAAATATTTATTTCTCCACAGTATCTCTGGTTTGGAGTCAGAATAAAAACGGGGAAAGAAGAGGTTTTCAACCAGTAGTGCTGGAGCCATTCCTTGGCTTGATTTCGGTTCTCCCAAACGCTCTCCCAAGAGCCCACCCAGTCCCCGCCGCCCCCACCCTCAGACAAAAGGAATGCATGAGGGGCTTCCGTGACTACGCAGTAACAAAGGCGCCACCATCGCGGGGCTTGCCCCGCCCCTGGGTGAAGGCAAACAAATTCTTGCACTTGTATTAGGGCTTTTAAGGCTATAATTGAACCCGGGGGCGTCTAGGGGAACCGAAAACAGTTCTAGACAGACCTGGGGTTTTATAGCACTTTTGGCAGTCAACTTCAGCTTGTGCCTGAGCAGACAGGCTGTGGTGGCCTGCCAGCGGGGGACGCCAGGCTGCCTCCCAAAGCCGCTTGCAGCTCCTCTCCTAATTAGATCCGTTACCCCTTGGTGCCAGGGAGAAGCGGTCCCCACAGAAAGGTTGGTATGGGGGTGTGTTCTGCTCTGTGTAACCCATGTCTTCCGTGTCCTTGAGAACCCAGCCGAGAGGGTGCCGGCAGGTCTGGATCCCATGGGTGTCTGCGGGAGACAAAGGCAAATTCCAGAGGAAAGGCTGGAGCAGAGGAAGGCGCTCGGGAGAGGCTGGCAGGGCAATTCAAAAGGCTGTACAGAAGTGGGGTGCTGGGCGGACCTTGTTGCCTGGAAGGGGGTGTGTGAGGGCGCAGCTGGGAAGATGGATCAGGGCAAAGGCTTTTGATGCCAGGAGAAGGGAAGACACCTAGGGTAGTGAAGGCTTCAGTTCCCCAGCAGGGAGGGACAAGAGTGGGCTCTCAGATCCCCAAGGCTGCGCGGCATGTTCTCAGCTTTGCCCATTCCTGCCCTTCTTGCCCAGAATATACTGGCCGTGTGAATGTGTGGGGGAGGGAGTTTGAGGGTGGGCGCAGCTCTGAGGACCAGACCAAACCTTGGGGAAGCAGGGGAGGCAGAGCTGCGGGTCCTTGGTTTTTGACTTTGCTCTGAGCCTAATTGACTCTTCCGCTTTGCAGGAGGCCCAACAGCCGAGCTGAGCCCACCCTGCTCAGGGATCAGGGGAAGACCCGACGGGGACTAAGGCCGTCCTGGAAGTCCAAGTCCGAGTTGAATTTCTTGAAGTGGCTGAGCTGGGCAAGACTGTGACATTGGCCCTGGAGACTGGTTTCTCATGAGCTGCTCTTTCTCAAGATTTCCACAGCGCGGGGCCATCTCCAGAAAACAATCTTCAGCATGTACTTCCTTCTATCGTCAACCCGGAGCCCCACAGCAGCGAATGCAAGAGGCCAAAAATGTTTTGGAGGAAGAAAAACAAAGGCAGGAAGTGGCGGCGGCCTGACGGTGCGTGCGTGTCTGCGGAGAAGGGAGGGAGCCGTTTCAACCTCTTCGTGCTGTTTTTCCAAACTTCTCTTCTTGTTTTTCCAAACTTCAAGGTCTAGGCAGCCCTCGCAGGGCCGGCCCGTCGCTCGCCGCGCAGCATTTGGAGATGGCCACCCGGAGGGGAGAAGGCTGGCGCCCGCCCGCGCCAACCTCTTCAGGCGGAAATGGCTAACGAGGAGATTTGCTCAGCAAAGCAGACCTCGCCTTTCCAAGGCTTCGTCTGATTAGGCCCTAATGTTAGGGGGGTGCGGGGGGTTGGGGAGTTCTGCAGCGCCTCCGGACCCTCCTCCAGCGGGCTGAGTGCGCCCGGGCAGGGACGGGCTGCTTCGTGCGACCCCGCGCTCCGCGCGCCTTCCTAGGCAGGCTATCGGAATAAAGTGTGTCCAGGTGCTTCTGCCCAGCACTGCCGCCTCCGCTTCTTCTTGCAGCCGATGGGTCTGGGCAGCAGCCGGAGGGCGGTTGTTGGCGGTGCCCGGGGTTGGGTAGCCTTGGCTGGTCAGTGCGCACCGGGGCAATGTGAGGCCTTTCCCTGGGATTGTTGTGCTTGGGGACGTTTCCAGCACAGTCATTCGAGGGACGTGAGCCTGAGCCCGAAAGAACTGTCACTTGATAGGCGGCTTAACACCTGCTCAGCGGCAAGGGAGGATGGAGCTGGGGGCAGGGAACACCTCCAGTCTCTGATGTTCCCTACCCCACCAGGCCCTGGGGCGAGGCTGCACTCCTCCGTCCTCGGGGCTGGCTTGGGCTCCGGTAGTGGCTCATTGTGCCCCCATTGCCTGCACTTGCTGCTCAGTGCATAGCCCATAGTGTGATTCCAATACCCGACTGCCTGCTCACCCTGTTTCCTCCCCAGCCAGTCCTGTCGCTCTGCAGCTACTCCCTGCCTGTCTCCTGCCCTGCCCCCTTCCAGCGGAGTCTCCCCTTCTTCAGCCTCCTGCCGCTTCTGATGCCTCCCATAGGCTGAGCAAGAACTGAGGTGCCACTGGAGGGCACCCAGCAGTCAAGCATAGAGAAGGGGGCCTGTTAGGTTCCTGACTCTTCCTCAGTACAGGCTTCCACCGGGGACCTGAACTGGATTTATCACCTTCTGTATACTCCATTCCTAGGCCCTACTGCGTCCTTTTTCTCGCCCTCCCTCTCTTTCCAGCACCTCCACCTTCTCTTCTGGGGACCCAGCTTCTGCTTTTCTAGGCCCAGCAATCCTGGGTGGTGGCTGGCCTGGGAGGAGCCAGGATCACTTGATAAGCTCCCTCCCAAAGATCTATGGTCATGTACCTATAGGTCACTTAAGGCGTCATTTTTTTTTTTTTTTTTGCCTCTCCTTGGTCTGAGCCTCTCTCTCTTTTTGTCCTTAAATGTCACACCTGTTTCTAGAAAGCTACACAGAAAACTGTGTGACCACACTGCACACAGGTGCAGGAGCCAGCTGGAGGACCCAGGGTGGAAATGGCCATCCAGCACTTCCCTGGTCCCTGCTCAGAGGCCAGGCCGCCATGAGGGCACTCTCCTTCCCACTGGGAGGTGTTCTGGAGTTACATCTGTCCTCCATGGTGAGCCTCGGAGAGGGATTGTCTGGAAAGGCCCAGGGCATCAGCATTTGTTCTCAGGAAACTAGGAAATGGCCTATCGGCAGATCAGCGCTGTTCAGAGGCGGCTTTGAGGCCAAGATGATATATCCAGAGACTCCTCTCTGTCACTGCTAGGTAGAGGCAGGGGTTAATGAACCCTGTTGGGTTGGCAAGACACCCACCTGTCCTCAAGCTCCTCTCCCCTTCCCGAAAGCATGGGAAGAGGTAATGTCTTGAACTTGAACTTTTGGTTGGTTCTGACCCAGAGGTTCACTCATCAGAGATTCCTCAATATCTGAAGAAGTCCACGTTCTTCCCCTGGCCTCTGAGGGTGGGACCTAGGGCCCAACCGAAGGTCTCAGACACCCAAACCACCGGGTTATTATTTAGTTTAGTGGCTCCAAACTGGTGGGAGAAAAAGGGTTACTTTCTTTCAGAAGAACTATTATTTTTATTGTTGTATGCTCATTAGAGACTCCCCCCCACCACCACTGAATGGGAACAAATGGGGTGGGAGGAACTTTGGAGGGCAAATCCCTGGTTTTCAGGGTCTGCCTTCCATTCTCCCTGCAACTTCGGCCCAAACGGGTTTCTCCAGCCGATTATGTCTACAATAAGAGGGACAAACGAGGGTGGCCCAACCAGAAGGGGAGCTCTGGCCCTGGGGCCTGGGGCCCCTCAGCTATAGCTCACAGGAAACCCCCCATGCCCTAGGGGACCGTTCCCCAGCCTCCTCTCTTTCTTCTCAGCCACAACTCATGGCTCATATTCCAGACGTGAGAAGGAGGAGCCCCTGTGCATTCCAACCCTGCCCCATGCCCTGCAAGGCAGTTCTGCCATGGCACCTATCCACAGGCACTCTCTCCAGGTGCTAGTGTCCCCTCTAGGTCCCCTCCAGGTGCCTAGTGTCACCAGGCAGCCCTAGGGATAAAGCCCAGCTCTTCTGTTTTCTGTGGGGAAAAAAATCTTTGATTTACCTGGAGCCATAAGCTCAACAGCAAACCAGGCATACACTAATTGTTGACTGCTGGGCCTGGTGTGGTGACCTGCTGCCGCCAGGCCACAGGCAGAGGTAAGGGGCCCCCACCCCTCCAGAACACAGTGCGGGCATTCTTGGGGCCGGGGATCAGGGATATTTACCTTTGGAAGAATTCACCTCACTTCTTGGCCCAGATTTTGGGCAGGAGAGGAAGAGCATCAAAGGTCTCGCCAAAGGCCTGCCACGGACTGAGGGAGCCGCCGGGACTTGGGCACCTCAGGGGAGGCTCCCGTCAGGGTACTTGCTCCCTCAACCTATGCCTGGCCCAGTGGCCCGCTGACCCTACCTGGTCCCTACATGGTCCCTACCTGGTCCCTTGTTTCTATGGGAGTTAAGGACTCAGCACTCAGATCCAGCCACCTCCATCTTCCGTCTCTCCACCTTGCAGGCATTGCAGTCTCTCACAGGGGACAGGCCGCGGGGACTCTAGTCGCCTGCACCCTGGATGGTGGCACAGCCTGAGCTACCACTGGCTGCATCGGTGCCGGAACTTCAACAGGGCTGGGGGCGATGGAGTTGGAAACCAAGACAGAGCCCCTGTCCCCAGTCCTCGAGCCCGAGCTATCAGAACCTGCTTGCCGCTGGCCAATTGTGTGTCCTCTGCCTTCTCGGGGCCGCCGCAGCGCGCCGGCCCTGACTGCGGAGACGGCCGTGGAGTGGAGGACTTGACCTTTGCGCCTGGAGGGGAGGCCGCCCTCTCGGCTGGAGGGAGGGCGATTCTGCGGTCTCCGGGCTCTCCCACCCGACAGCAGCCCGGACGATCCTCTCCTGCTGCGCCCTTCACCCCCGTTCCCCGTCCATTTTGTGCAGGGTCCGCAGACCCTCCGCCCGAACAAAGCACCCAGCAGCGCTCTCGCCACCTCCTTTCCGAGCTCTTGTCTTCAGCTCCCCTAGGCCAAAAGGCTCAGAGATGAAGCCAAGCAGCCTAAGGCCCTCCCCCGGGTCCTCTTCTCTCGCTGGACGCCGGCCGCCCTCAGCCAGCACCAGGTACCACTGTGTGTGCCCACCCGGCCCCCGGCTGTGCCACCTTCGCGCGCTCGCGGGGTCCGGGCCTCGGGCTGCGGACGGCGCGGGGCCGCGAGTCTGAGAGGCGTGGGCACGGCTGCCTCCCGGCCCCGGCGGAGACCCGCGGCCGCCCGGGCCACCGGACCTGGCCCTGCTCGCCGGCTCGCTCTCCGCCTGGCTCCCTGGGATCTCACCCCACCCGTTGGCCTGGGGCTCGGAAAACGGAAGTATTTGGTAGAGAAAAACACGATTTCTTTTCAGCCCGCCTCAGAACCCCTTTTAGAGAAAACGCTCCTGTCAAGTTTTATTTCCCGTTGCAAACCGCCTTCCACGCTGCCAAGAATTAAAACCGGGAGAGATTAAATGCCCAGTTCTTCTGCGGGGGAGGGAGCGGGGGCGCGGAAGGGGGCACCCGCACGAAGCCTTCCCTTCGGCCCGCCCGCCCGCCTCCAGCAGCGCCCGGGAGGCCCGCGCGGGCGGCGGTGACGTCAGCCTGCAGCTGCGGGAGGCCCCGGGGCGGGTGCCGGTGCCGCCGAGTCCGCGGGGCGCAGGCCCGGGGTCCAAGGCCTCGAGCGCGGTCTGCGTCCCGCCACACGCCCGCGAGCCCCGAGCGGGGCGGGCTCCGTGGGGTCGGCGCCTCCATTTTGAGCCGAGGGTTCACGGACAGGCGTGGAGGGTTTTGAGCCTCGCTTCTGCCCCGCAGGGCGCGGCGTCCGGGGCTCCGAGTCCGCGGCGGCGCCGCTCCCGCGCGTCCGCGCCCCGGCACCTGGGGAAGCGCCGCGCCCGCCGCCGCGCCGCCGCCCGCCGGCGGGATGTGTGCCCTGCGGCTCGGCTCTGCCGCAGCACGGCGGGGCGGTGCAGAAATGAAATAAAACAGCCTCGGCTGTACTAACCGAGACAGTCCTCTGTGCCAGCGTCTACTTTCTTCTCTTTAAAATCCCATTAAAAATAGCAAACAGCTTTTAGGCCGTGGTGGACGCTGGCAGATGCGCGACGACCGGAGCAGCTGATCAGAAAGTGGGTGCTTCCGTAAAGAATGAAGTCACCTGCTATCTGCCCGGCGGCCTAGCGGGTGAAAACTTAATTATTGTGGGCCTCTCCTAAAGCCCAGGCAAAAATCTCCGCAGGCCTCTTGGATAACACTGCAGTTTTTTTTCTTTCTTTTTTTTTTTTTTTTGCTTATGAAAAAAATGGGATGTGTGCAACTCGCTGCACGTTTCTCCGATTCTCCAGGTCCTGGGCAGCTGACACGCGTTCTATCAACTTTAAAGGAACGCGCATAAATCAGCTTGCCCGCAGCGTCTCCTCCGAAGAGGTCCGCAAATCCGGAGAGGCGCCTCTGAACCCACCGGGTCTAAAGCTGAGCAGTCCCCGGGCGGCCTTCGTCTCGCTCCAGCCTCGAGAATTCGCGGGGAGGGCCGGAGAGGCCGCATCTTCACCAAACACGCTCAGCAGGGTGTGAGCGGCGCATATATTACACGGTGCAATCTGTCACTACCTGCACACGTACTATATCACCCTCAGCCGAAATGCGCTGCCCCGCGAATTTTAAGAAAATAGGTCAGTTAGGTTTAAATTTTTAAAAAATAATTGTTTTCCCCCTCTATTTCTTAATTTTTTTTTGTTTTTAAAAAACCACACAATTTAAATGCATGACTTCAGCTCTGCATCAGGCATAAATAGTAATGACATTTTACAATCATCCACTTAAAATATCTTAATAAATTTGACAGTATTAAGAGCAGATGGAAAAATAGGGTGTTTTTTCCTTCCTAAATTTCATATTTACAATTTTTTAATGGTAACATGACAGGCCATTACAGGGTTTGAAATCTTTGCTAGTCTAATAAATGAAAATGGTGTCTCGTTGTTTGCATAGTTACAGTATCTTATTCAAAAAGTTTCCCTTTTAGAATAAAAAATATACTCAAATCAGCTATGCAACAACACTATCCCAGTGTCTGGAGTCTGGGGTCCTCCTGGAGGTCTTTTTTTCTAAAGGTTTAGATTAGATGATTGGGGGGGGCATTTGGGAGCCACCATAATCCATGCTTACTTCAGGCTGCCTGGTGGGGGGGGTTGTTAAATGAGAGAGGAGTTAGGTAAGATCAACATGACTAACAACCATTTTAGAACAAGGAGGGAGTAATTTTTAAAAACATCTTAAATATCTTCTGTCATTAGTTTCAAAAACTATAGAGAGAGGGCGGGGGGAAAAAAAACCAACTACTTTACCCAGAGTTCCTGCAGTGGGGATGGCTCGTGAAAGGGTTGGTATTCCTCTGCAGAGCTGCTGTTGGGCTCCTTCCTAGGCCTGAGGCTCAGAATATTTCTTACATCTAAAGAAAAATATCTCCAACAGAAGAGTCCCCTTTGGAGCCATTCGCAAACACCCAGTTCGATCCAGTTTTGAGGGGACTCCCCGCCACTTGAAACATTTTGGGTGAAAGCTGTTCCTTTGGAATGATGGCAGCTCATTCAGAAATGGAGTGTTGGGGCACAAGACTTGGGGAGGTTGATCCGAAGCCTCGTTTTCATTGTGTTTCCACGGTGGAGCAACGTCCTCGGGGCAGCAATGTTTGATTGCGTGTCACAAGGCCGTTCCATCTGTATATTTCAAGACCGTGCTGTTTTTGAGACAGCTTTAGGGATGCCTTCTACAATTCTCCATCTAGAAACAAGCTTTATGTCTTCAGGCTGGAGAGGTTTTCGTCAGGGTTGAAACCAACCAATATTATTTTCCGTAAAGTGATGAATACGGTTCTTCCGGTCACAATGACTTTCCTCTAACATAAAGATAAAATTAACCTCATTTCAAAATTCTGCATCATAAGGGTCCTGGTTCCACCAACATTGCAATACATATGTGCATGGCATGGGTCCCACAAAACATTACCCTGCGTGTATATTAAATATATAAACATACATATGTATCATTTATGACTCTACACACAGCACCTGATGTGTTGTTAGGGGCCATGGCACAGTAGAAACAATAATTATCATAGTTTTTATGGTGGTTATTAATATAAACGTACGTATGTCTTCCACAAGTCTAATGGCAGCTTCGCAAATATCAATGCTCGATTGCACACCACCCAGGATTGGCCCTCAGCTCTGAACTGCGGAGGATAATGCTCCTGCATCTCTGCTATGGTTGTTTTGTAGATACGAGATCTTTAAGCTCTCCATACAGACCTCTTAAGAGGTGGGTTTCTTTGAATTTCTGAAATGTAACTCTAGAACTCTAGAGTTAGTGAGGCATCTGAAGCTTTTTATTTGCCGTATAGACTCAGCTATAGCTCTCATTAGGATGGTAGACCCCCTTGGATGGTGGGGGACAGAAAAGACTGGTTATTTAAGAACACCTCTTAGATTGTGACAAAAAGGTACAGCTTTAAAGCAGATCTGCAGAAATCCGATGCAGAATGAGTCACTATGAAAAGAAATTGAACTTGGCTACTAAAGAAAAGGAGCAAAACTTCATCATGTAAAGTACATTTTGTACCTCAATTCTAGAAATTACCTTAAATTACAACATCTCAGGTTATCAGTAATTAATGATACTATATCTGTACAGAGTCTACAAATATATATATATTTACACACACAAGCACTGATATGCATATATGTATACACATATATGATACATTCACATATGTACAGGCACATGTATAACTTACATATATTGAAATTTGCTCCGTCTGGAGCCAAAGAAATGAGAACTAAATCTCTAAGGAGTCAAGAAAGGAAGACCTTTTGATTCCCTTGAAGCTGAAGAATTACAAGGAAGCTTGTCAACACGAGGTGGCGCCCTTGATCTACTAATCCAGCCCAGGCCAATTCATGAGCTGTCAAAAGTCAAGGTCACAAATTGTCTTTTTTCCTCAAGGTCAAGGTTTAAGGCCTTTCCTAGTCCTGTCATTTCAACAAATATCAAAACCTGCCCTCTCAGATGCATGCAGATCCAACAGCGGATTTTAAAATACGACAGCCTGGGCATCGCTGATACTAAACAACTGGTTTTCATTTTCTACCGGGAGCCTGAGAACTTACACTCTCTCCTCCTCCTTTCTTTTTTTCTCATTTTCAGAATACCTGACATTTTAATCTTCTTGAAGCACCTTTATAAATTCTTAGAATTTTAATTATGAGGGATTTCTCCCTTTCCTTAAAATATTTGCAGCCAAAAAAAGAAGAAAAAAGAAAGCCCACCTAAATAATAAGAGAAAAGAATGGTCCTTGGTTTGTGGAGAACAAACCTGCTTCTTTCCTTTCTGTGCAGTGCACGTCTAGCGTAGGAAAACAATGAGTATTTCTTTCAGCTTTTAATGGCAGTGACTATTTTATTAACATAATTAACACCACTATGGCACTATCTACAGGTCTAAGGCTTTTTAATTATTATTTTTAGGAATATTTGGAAAGCAGGTGCACAAATACATTTTCACAGTGTGCTTAATGTCTTTATTTACAAGATAGCATTTTATAGTGAATATGAACAAAATGAATGTGCTGACTGAAATAATTGCTTGATTAAAAATGTGCTGTGAAGATGAATTCCTAAACTTTCTAATGCGGTCTTATAACACAATAAACATGGAAATATACGAATCCCTTAATAGATCAAAGTATAGAATGTAAACATCTAAGTATTTCAGGGGAATGGATTTCCATTCTGAGTTTTTTTAAAGAAAGAAAAAAATTATTTCTCCAGCGATATGTTTAGTAAATATTGGAAAGTAGCAATTTAAATGAAAAATTTATTGTATTTAAACCAAAGTCCACCATGTTGGGGTGATACTTCTCTGGAGGTCTGACAGAAAATGAATTCTGTGAATTGTCTGAACGCTTTGAATACTTTAAAAGATTTATATCAAATACTTTGGAAAGTAAATGATATTAGGGCAGAAAATACAGTCCAAATGCCACACAATATGCTTGCTATAAGCACATAAAAATTATTATCAGAAGGACATTTCCCAGCCTGGGGTTCCCTTGTAGCCTCCAAGGCTCAGCCGGTTGTATTTATCACCAAGACAAATGATCCTTGGAAGAGCTTTCTCTCCCTACCTCCCTTCACAGAAAACAGTCCGACATCATGATTTCAGTACCTTCTCTTCTCCCCTCTAAAGCTGTACATGACATGTTCTGCAGAATATACAACAACGGTCGGGTTTGCACTAAGATTTACCTGAGCAGTCACTGAACAACATGCAAAGGGGATGGCGATGGCGGAGGACAGGCAGATGTCCACCACGGCCTCTTGCTTTTGTAACCGGTTGTGGGATCATTACCATATAACATCATGTCCTAAGATATAACGGTCACATAAATACTTACAAGGTCTCAGTAAATGCGTAACTTATCTGAAATTGCGTATTTGGGGGTTGACATCTGACTCTAGAGTTTGTCATTTAACAGTCTGGTGGGGTTGGCGGAAGAACTGGCGGTCTTTACCATTTCTTAAAGTTTTAAAATAGTTGATTCCACCAAGGAGAAAGAGATCCCCCTTACGAAAGCAAAATGCCAGTGTCTCTCTCTTTCTCTTTCCCATTCTTCAATTATTACTAAGCACCAGAATCATTATCTGGGTAAAGCGATGAGTTCCGAAGCATTTCTTCAAGTTGCCCTCTTTCTCCGCTTTTAATCCATTAACTAGTGGTCTTCAGTTTGTTGATGACTTTTTTCTCTTTGACCCTCCTGTTCTGGAACCAGATTGTAACTTGCCGCTCGGAGAGGTTGGTGGTGGCTGATATACGCCTCCGTTTGTCCTTGGTAATGAATTTGTTTGTAGCATATTCCCGTTCAAGTTCTTTTAATTGCACCTTGGTGTAAGGGACGCGCTTCTTTCTCCCCCGCCTGTAGGAGCTGGCGTCTGAGGGATGAGAGACCACGTCTGGAAGACAGGGAAGAAGGCAAGTTACACAGGGATCAGACCCAGGCCGGGACACAGGCGACAGCTTGATCTGAGCCAGCCGCTTTACAGCGCCCGGCTACCCTTTGCCAGGCTCTGCAAAATCCAGCCTTCTGCCCAAATCCGGAGGGCCAGCGGGGGAGAGTGGTTAGTTCTGCACTGAAATGAAATTGCCTAGGGCTCCCACGACCACCTCGGCCAGGCCTCCTGGGATCCCTTGATCGCCTGGCCTAGCGGCCCACACCTCAGCACTGGGCCCAGGGGACGACAACAGTTGGATGCCTGGCTCCTTTCGGAATTTCCCAAGCCCTCACACTTGATGCACTGAAACCATTTCTGAGAGAATGAATACGGGCAATTTAGTAAACAATTTCCAGGTCAATTTCCCAACCTTAAATCGATGTCAAGGGCTAGGGAGGGCGGGGCACAGAGGGAGAAGGAAGCCAACCAGGGTCCCAACAAGCTTATTCTCAGCCATCCCTCACCCAAGGAGAGCCAGGAGCCAGCCCAGCTCAAGGGCAGTACGGGCAGCGCCGGGCAGCGGGGTCGGGCAACCAAGGGTACAGAGCCGCTAGTGCAGGTCAGGAAGAGACAGCAAAGGGGTACCACGGTGACCCGGGAGCAAGCGGAGGAGAAGCTGGAGCAGAGCTGGAGGACCGGAGCTGAGAAGGGGGGCGCCATTTACCGGGCAGAGTGGATTTCCAGAGGTGGGGAGGCTGCGCCTGCTCTTTGGGGCAGTACATTTGGCCGTTCCAGCCGTTGGGCAGCGCCCAGGGCTGGTAGCTTTCCATGGGAAGACCCAGGGGCTCGTGGCGCGACTCGCCGGGGCCCCCGAGGCCAGGCACCACCGGCATATCCAGGTAGCCAGGCACGGGCTGATGGTGGTGGTAAGGCCCGGGCGCGTAGCCCTGGTGGTAGAAGGCGAACTCCTTAGCGCGGGAGCTGAACTCCTCCGCCGCCGGGCCGGCGGTCTCCATGTACTTGTCCGCGAAGGCGGCGGCGGCGGCCGAGGCGGGCTGCGCGCACGACTTGATGGCGTTGGGGTGCGGGCCCATGCGGGCGCACGGGTAGTAGCCGCTGCCGAAATAGCCGTAGGGCAGCGCCGCGGGCCCCGACGAGCTCTGCGCCGCCGCGGAGCAGGGGCTGCACTGCTTGGCCGCCTCGGCTCCCGCCGGGCCCGCCGGGCCGGGCCCTCCCGAGGACGACGCCGCGGCGGCGGCGGCAGCGGCGGCGGCGGCGGCAGCGGCGGCGGCGGCGGCCGACGGGGGCGCCTCCCCGGGCGCGCTGCTGTACGCGGCCGCGGCGCCGGGCGCCAGGGGCGCCGGGTGCGCCATCAAGTTGCGGCACTGGTTGGCCGCCGCCGCCGCGGCCGCCGCGGCGGCCGCCGCCACCGAGAAGTTGCCCCCCGCGGCCGCGGCCGCCGGGTGGGGGAAGCCCCCGCCCCCAGCCCCGGCCGCCGCCGCCGCCGCCGCGGCCGCCGCCGCCGCCGCCCCTTCCATGTTCTTGTTGAGCTCGTCGGCCACGAGGCCGCCGTTGTCGTAGAGAAACATGACGGTGGGCTCGATCCAGCGGGGGTGAAGGAGCACGGAGGCTGTCATAGCCCGAGCCGCATGGAGAGACCCCAGTGGCGCTGTTTTAAAAAGCCCCCAAGAAGTGAAGAGCGCGCCGCGCGGGGCCGGGGCCCGAGCGAGGGGGGCGGATCGCGCCCCGCGGGGTCGCGCCAGGCGGCCGCCCATTGGCCCGGCCCCCCGCTCCGCCCACGGCGTATGCAAAGCGGGCGGCTCCTGCCCCGGCTCTGTGCTGGGCACCCGCCGCCCGCCGCCGCCCGCGAGGTCCCCCGCGCCAGCGCCCGCCGCGCGGCGCACACCCTCCACCCAAGGGACAGGCAGGGGCCCGAGAGGGCGGCGCGGCAGGGAGGGCAGGGCGGCTTCCTCACCGCTGCCCGTCCTTTCCCGGATCCCAGTGGGGCTCAGAGCACCGTCAGGCTGGGAGGGGACAGAAACGCGCTGTGGGGTTGCTACCTGAGGCGATGGGGACAGGTCAGGTAAATCTGCGGGCAACTGGGGACGGTATAGTAGCGAGGCGGCAGGGTGTTTCTTGGGGCCTCCAGCGCTGTTTTCTTTCCAGGTTTCTATCCACGCGTCTTGCTGCAGCGAAGCGCCACCACGGACACTATCGCTTCCCTCTTCTGTAGCGTCCCGCCCGATTTGGCTCTTTCCAGGGGAACAGAGGCTGGGCGGTTTCGGATGAGCCTGGCTCCTGGGTCCCAGGACATTCCGTCGGAAAGCGTGGACTGCACTTCGGAGCTGCCTCTACTTCTTCGTCCCCAGTGTTGGCGGGCAATTCCATACCCTGGCATTTAGGCCGATAGGCTTAGAACGGCCCATCACATCCACACCGACACACGTTTAAGTGTACCCTGATCACACATTCACACTTATATATATACGGATTGCTCCTCACTCGGCACCAGTAACTACTCTTCCCCCAGAGACTCTGAGATGGAGAGCGAAATTTGTGTGCACCGTTCTCCAGTGCTTCCCCACCTCCATCGGGCTGGCCAGTCCTGGAAGGATTTTAAGAGGAACAGGCTGGTGGGGTACTGGCTGGGACTCAAAAGAACCCCCCTTCTGGGGCCTAATGAAGCTTCATAGAGCCTGAGCAGGAGCTGACTTTCCAGGTACCTGGGCACTCCCTATTTCTCTCTGTTCTGCGACAGGAGAAAGGGATTCTTTGGGGCCACTTCACACCTTCCTCCCAAGTGGGACTGGGGAGAACAGTTTCTGTCCTGCAGAGGGTGCCTGGTCCTCCTCCATCCAAGACCCAGCCTGAGAAGCCTTTCCTCTGTGTCTGGGGAATGCGACCCTTTTCTGAGAGCACGGTGGGATGTTGGTGTGGAAAAGCCGAGCGGTGACCACGACTGGGTGAGGAGTTCTGCGGGTCCTGTCGCTTGGGAAATACTTGTTTCTCACCGTGGAGGCTGTGATCTGGTCAGATGCCCAGAAGGGGAGCATGCATTCAAAGTGAAAGTGTGTGTATTCCCCGGGAATGTCAGGGTTGGGGACAGCGCTCCATACAGTCCCTTCCAGCCCAGGTGGACTGCTGAGCAGCCAGGTTCGGATCTGCCCGCTAGTCCCAGCTTGCAGACTCAGCCCTAAGCTCAGGGCACTTCGAATATTCCTGGCCCCTACAACCCCACTCCCGCCCCTCCGCATCGGATCTCTAAGGCTCCTGGTCTTCCTGCAGGTTCTGACCCAGGAGGCTGAGCTCAGGCTTTTATCGATTCTGACCCCCAGGTTTGCCGGGACCAATGTAAAGCATTGCCCAATAAAACCTTCTACGACTAGCCCCCCCCCCCGCCCCCGCCCCGGCATTCACCATACACATAACCAGTGTGTCCTTTTCCTCCTGCGTTTTTAGTAGCTCCGGGTAAATATTGATTTGCCCCCAATTTACCTCCTCCCTGACTGTCCATTTGCAAGCTAAAGAACTGGCCTCTGTAGGGACCTGATTTTTGTGTTACTTTCCAGGCCTGTTTGCCCCCTTTCCTTCCTCCAAGTGGCATTGTAAAACTCATGGCGGCAAAGAGGCAGGGTAGGGTTCAAGGCCCCGGTTTCTGAGGACTTCAGGGCTGTTTTACATACGGGTCAGACACGGCTGGAGGCCAAGGTCAAGTTGAAAGTAGCAGTCTAGCCAGCATGAGAACTGCCATGCAAGCCTGGAGACCCAGGCAGCGGTGAGAGGCCCACCACCCATCTCCCCTCATTCTTGACTCCTTTCTCCTTTGGAATTCCTGTTTCTGGCTCTGTTTGGTTATCCAGCAATTTTTGCTGCCTTTGTGGAGTTTTGGGGGCAGTGTTTACAGACTCTTCTTCTCTGCCTCCGCCTTGCTCTTGGCCTGAGCTTCAAACCTCTTCTGTTTGCTGGCCAGACCCGGAAAAACAGCTTGGGGAGCCCCCACCAGCTGGTGCCTGTGCCAGCTCACCTCTGGTCATGGCGCAGCTGCCGGTGCACACAGCGGCCAAGGCCAGCTCCACATTCCCCCGTCCCTCTCCCCACTTCGCTGGAGAGCAAGCCCTGCTTGCAGAGGAAGGGCCCCAGCTCCACAGACTGCCAAAGTCGACTGGGTCCCTTCTCACCAAAAATGGTGAGACAGGATTTCATCTTGTCCGCTGAGGAGCCCTGGAGCAGGTTTGTCTGCGAGGGACGGCGCTGGGGGAAGGCTTTGGGTTGCATTTCAGATTAGGCTTTGCTTCTTAAACTTGGCAGCACACCCCCCTACCCCCGCCGGGGAAGGACTTCAGGCCTGAGTTATTTATTGAGCTTTGAGGTGGATCTTTCGTGATCAAGTTATTCGAATCTTTTCTTAGTTCCCTATCAACTTTCAAAAACTCTCGAGACATGGTTACTTAGAGGGAGGCAGCCTGCTCATTCCCTTCATGTCTTGGATCTGGATATATGTGAAGTAACTTTTCTATCAGGCGAGTCAACGGCATCCCTGTGTGCTGTTCCTGTTTTTAACAGTCTGCAAGTTCTGTCAGACATTGCGTTGTAGCCACCAACCAGTGGGGATGGTTTGTAAAATTTGAATGAGCTCCGTGAATAATTTGGGGTCTCAATTTCTAGGACTTCTACTCCCTTGGAAGCAAGCAAATCTCTTTCTCTTCTGTCCGCGTCGTTTGTCAGGGGACATAAGAGATTTGTTCATGGTTCCCAACACTGTTTCTTAGCCTGTTCGCCCTCCAGGCAGCCACCACACTGGCTCGCTAGGGAAAAGGAAAGGTTGCAGGGCAGTGAAGAACTGGAGTGTGCTCTGGGAAGCAAGCACAGAACTCCCGGAGCATTTCTGCTTTTTCCCAACAGCAAGGTCAAGACTCACTTGCCTGCTCAGCTAGTTGGCCCTGACCGTCTGTCTCTGGTTCGTGGGTTGTTTTTTGGGGTTTTTTGTTTTGTTGTGTTTGTCTATCACACTCAGGAATTCCTATGGGATTGCAGAGGGGTGCCATCAACTCTAAACCTTGGCAATGACGATTGTATCCCTTTGTGAGCTAGGCTGGATCTGCAGAAGGCAGTGGGCCTTGAGGAAGAGGGTGACAGAGTGGAGGTGTGTTCTGTCTGGTGCTCCCTGATCTACCCCAAGGGGCCCTGAATGGGCAGCAAGGGCAAGATGGAGGGCGGCGGCAGTCCAGTGGCTTGGCCTCTGTGCCAGGAGCTGCCAGACCCTGCAGGCATAGCTTCCGACCTCTTAGGGCAAGCCGGGAGCCCGGTGGGGCTTAGCTGTCCTGGAGCCTCCCACGGAAGAAAGAGACCTTGGCTGTTCTGGGGGAGGTGGAGGTGAAGGGCTGGGGACTCTACCAGTGTGGGCCATGGGCCCTGGGCTCTCAGGGTTAGGAGAGAAAAGGACAAAGGGAAACTATGTTTTAATGGAGTTTGATTTTCACTAGCAAATGAAATTTACCTGCTCTCACTTTAACTGGGAGAAGCCTGTCAGCACTGCTCCCTGGCACCATTTCCCTGCATCCATCCAGCATTAGGATAAACATTCCTGGGTTGGTTTTAAAGACACTTTGTATTTCAGGATATTCATGTGTTTCTAATGTATCCAAGCAACTTTACGAGCAGCGTTTGCAGAACATCTTAACCCTCTCTCTCCCACAGGGGCTGGGGGCGCAGAGATAATGGCAATGGACGGAAGATACGGAGGGGAAAGGGCGGAGGAGCTGAGGCTAGCGTAGAGGGAAAAAGAAAGAGCCGCAGGGGTTGGGGGAGGGGGACAGCCAAACAGGATAGCACCTAGGACTGCAGCTGACCAGCCCATCTGGGGAAGTGGGGAAGAGGAGTGGGGGTCCGTTCTGTTCATGGAGGGCTCTGTGAGTCTCCTCACCCTTATCCCAACCAGGGTGGAAGCTGGACTCATTTTCTTAAGGAGAAAGGGTAGGTTCTAAAGAAACTTTGACTGAAGCTGGTCAGTAGGCAGGACACTGGCCCATCCTGAGTGACTTGCTAAGTATTGGTTCTAGATTTTTGTGCCTTTGAAGCATTCGTGAAGCAGCAAAGGGCCCAAGGCTGCAGGAACAGGTTTGGACCCTGGGAAGTCACTTGGCACTGTGGTGACCCAGTGCCAACACAGTGAAATGGAAGTGCAAGACCTAGGATGGTCCACGCACACCCCACGCAGCGCAAGATCCTCTCATCCCGTGGATTTTGAGGACAGCAGCTTTTGGGAGCAGCAGCAGATTTCCAGCTGCCTGGTGGGTTCCTTCAGTCCCAGGCCTTCAAAGCCACCAGGGCAGAGTGCCCCAGAAAGGACAGCGGCAGGAGCCCAGGGAGGACCTTAGTTGTGCGCTGCCCTGTAGCGTTGCCCCCGGAAAGTCCCGGAGCAGGGAGAGGGGCGCCCCCACGCATTGCTTAGGACAACCAGCCCCACGACCCCCGGGTCCTTTGAGGAACAGCCGCCTCTGCACAGTGCCGGCCAGCGGCGCCCAGACTCCCCAGGGTTGGCGCAAACTGGGAATGGGGGCCCGTTTCTGCCTCTGAGACCGGCCGCCTTCGGGCTCACGGAGGCCTGGGCGATTCCGCCAGTGGCAGTGGCGATGGTGAGGGGAGTCGGCCTGCCCCGACGGTGCCGCCGCTGCTCTGCTCTTAACTGGCCCTGGATGCTCAGCTGAAGCAGAGGAAACTCGGGGAAGCGCTCCCCTGGAAAGAGGAATCGCTTCCTTAAAGATCTCAGCTGGCCACGGGCGCAGCGGCTCGCCGGACTCCGGGCTCACCCACCCAAGGAGTGAGCTCCCCGTCAGTCAGCCAGGGCACTGGCAGAACGCGGGACGGCCCGAGGAATCCGAGCGGCCGCGACAAGAAAAACCCGGCAGGTCTCTCGGAGGACGTGATCTGTCCCCGCCGCCGCCCGAACGCCGTCCCGCTCGCCCTCCTCCACCCCGGTCCTAGCTCGATGCTCCGGCCGCAACAAAACAGGAAACCAGCTCTGGGCTTTGGATTCATTAAGTCAACAATTACACTGAAGACATTCGAGCCTTTGAAGAAATTGGGGGTGGGGTGGGGGTTCGACTCAAGCCTGGCCCCGCCGCGTCCCGGCTTTCTCCCGGAGGAGCCAGTGCAGGCGGCCCGGCGGCCTTGACCCGCCCGAGTCCGTTCCTCCTCCAGCCCCGAAAGGCTCGCACGTCCCGGCCCGGGTTGGAATTCTTCCTGCGGAGAGCGACTGGAGGAGGAAGACTCCCCAGCGCAGCCGCGGGGAAAGGGAAGTCGGAGGGCACAGAGGTGTGAGCAGACTTTTACCAGCGCGTCCTGTGCTGTCATCAGAACGACGCGCGCGCCTCGATATGAACGTGCGGATCCGCGCATCAAATGCGCCCACACACGGCGGAAAGGTCGTCCAGCGCCACGTGGGCGAAACACGGGCATCGGGAGGAGGAAGAACGTCCCACCCTGTCGGACCAGCCTGGTGACATACTTCAGGGGGGGCGGGCGGCCCTCTCGGTCCCCATTCTGACTTTTCCCGACCGCTCACCACTCCCTCCCCGCGTCTGGGTAAATACACCTGTCCCCAGTGGAAGGCGGGCCCCCGGCTGGCATTTACCTGGTTTGGGTGTTCGCCCCAGGAACGGTGGCTCGCCCTGGCGCCCGGCTCGGCACCTTTGTCCCGCTGCTCCAGCCCGGCTCGGCCAGCGCTCAGGGGAACGAAGCCGCTCAATAAAAACTTTTGATATTAGTTTTTATGAGTATTTACACTCTGGTCAGGGGAGCTGAGTACGGAAGCTCCATTAATCAGCCCCCCAACCTCGGGTTGGGATGTTCAGTTTATGGGTTGGGAAAAGGAGATTGCTGGAAAGGCGGCTTGGGGATGGCCTCCGATTCCGGAGAAATGGAAAGGGAGCAAGCTCGTTTTCCGTTCTTGGAAAACGAAGGTTAAATGGGTGCCTCCAGGTGCTACCCAACTGGACTGTGGTTTTATTTGAGGCCCCTGGCAGGGATAATTTTTCCACCCTTTCTTACAACATTTAAAATATCTTTTTATTATGGAATTTTCCAAACACGCACACGAGTCTAACGAACCCCTATATACCCAACTCCCACCATTATAATTTGTCTCTCATGTTTCATCATCCACGTCTGTTTTGTTTTTTTTTTTTTAGTATTTTAAAGAAAATTCTAGACATCACATTATTCCACTCCCAACATAGGGTTTTGGAGATAAATTTCAAGGGGTTGGGGTATTTAAGCTTGAATTGTTGTAATCATAATCTAGAAAGAAATTAAGGGTCCACCCAAAAGAAATTTGGACAAAAAAAGGAGTTTAGGGGTTCGGGCATCTTACTTGAAATGTTACATCTCTTCTTTTTCACATACGCGTATGGGGGAGACGTCTACTACCCTTTTCCGGGGGTGTGTCATCCTTTAGTGGAAGTTTGCTACTGCTGCATCGCGATTTGGGGAAAAGATGAAAACCATGGCTCTGTCCTTTCTGTGTCCTGAACTGACACGCATTCCCTTCTTATTGGACAAATGACCATTTTGCATTTCAGCACACCTCCCCTGACAGAAACCAAAAAGGGGTTTCTGATGATTGAACCAGGAAGGGAGCATTTCTGCAGAACCATTGCAGCAACCAGAATTTTCCAAAAGAGATGCTAGTCTGTGTATTTTTTAAAAAATCTGCTCAACAGTAAAAGTTGTTTTTTTTTTAAAGAATGATTAAAGGCATTGTGGTTTGTTTTGTTTTAATTTGGTGATCTAATGGGCAATGACTGTGACCCTCCCCAGCGAAGTCTGAAGTTCTGAAGTGTGATTTAACTAAAAGGCTTGCTTGGTAACTTCAGAAAGCAAAATGGCAAAAATGAAAAAGAGCAAGCCATTGAACTTGGCCACACCAGCCAGCTACTTCATAAGTTCACTTGTCTGAGTGGATAGTTGTCCTTTCTGTACCTAAGTGGTGGGTTATTTTGCATTTAGATTGTTTATGGTTCCTTAATCACTTTTTTTTTTGAGGGGTTGTTAACTATCTGGGACGCTATCTGGGATGCTAACATATGCTAATATAACCACTCATTGCATTAGAAAAGAGCTTTTTGGTTAAACTCATAAGGAATGTTTAATTCAACAAGAGAATTGTGTGCACAGATTTTATATACCCTTCAAACAACTCCAGCTACACCCAGCAGAAATCCCTGAAGACACTGCCTGCTCCTGAGTCCCTGCCCAGCTGCCTGTGGATCATCAGCAAGATTGAGCCCTACCGGGACTTTGGGCACAGCAGCTCCTTCCAACATCTCTAGTCCCCTGACTCTGGGATGGAGTTCACCACAGGGGTTAGTGCTCTGGTCAGGGCCAGGTGGGGGACTGCAGAAATGAGAAGATTCAAAGGAAAAGAGATGCCATCAGAGAAAACCTGGGAGACAAAGAGGAAGGGAGGGATGGGAGGGGGAAAAAAAGAAGCAAGGAAAGCATATTTCCCAACCAAAAGTCAAGCCAAGCAGCCCAAGGCAGGCCTGTGTTTTTTAAAGCCCTGCAGAAACTCATTCCCTGCGGAAGCCTGTTCTCTGAAGAAGCCTGCCCCCCCTCCCCCGCTACTGAGGAGCGGATGCTTAGGCTGCAAGCCTGCCTGCGACTTCTTTAACGGCACAACAATAATCTGGGCTTTTGAGAAACTGATTGGAGTCCAGAATTAAATGTGGCCTTGAACTTCTGCCCATAGAGAACCCAAGCAAGGGATTCTGGCTGGAATGAGCTGTGTGGCACAGGTCTTTAGCCAGACTTGGGACAACCAATTGAACCTGCTAGCAATTATGTGCCCTCAGCCACTTTTAAAAAGGCTATATTTCTTTACATTTCTAGGACCTAATGTGAGGTTATGTCAGGTCATGGGACCCTTGGCTGGTGCAAAGTAATTTGATGTCATTGAGAGCAAGCAGACTCGTTTGTCACCCTGAGGAATAGACTTCCCCACCCGTCTGAGATGGGAGCAGAGCAGAGCTGGCTGGGACTGTGAAATCCAGTCGTGGGTCCCATTCTGCCTTAGCTACGTGGGCTGGGAGGGGGCTTGTGGGGGTACGTGTCAGCATAGGGATGGAAGGAAGTGGCCAGCTCTGCTCCGAGCATGCACATCAGCCCATGGAGCTCCTGTGAGACCCAGTCTGGTCCAGGCCCTTTAACCTCAGGTTCATTTGCTACAGGATCCAAATCTCAGCTTTCCATTCCTTTATGTTAAAGCTGGTTAGCACATCTGCAATCCTTCCTCCCACGCACCACTGCTCCAGTAGTCTGTATTGGATTCCAGAAAACCTAAGGGAGCCTGTGTACCTGTGGGATAAGATTGACCCAGCAGAGAGGTGATGCAGAGGAGTGGGCAGAAGGGGCCAGAACCCTCACATCCCTTTAGGGATGTATTTCACTGTGTGATAGGCCTGGCTTAACACCTTGGGCTTCAGGCATTTACCCAGAATGGTCTCATCCATCCACACTGCCAGTTACTTTCAGTGTTTTTATTTGGGGGGCGGGGGTTAGGAAAATACCAGAAAGCAAAAAAAAAGAGGGTCCCCCCCAGCTCTCTTTTGAGAATCAGGGAGGGACCAAGCCCTAGAATATGACTGGGTGTGGAGAAAGCAGCTTGATGAGGAAAAGGAGGAGAGGTGGAGCCACTCGTGACAGCCCTAGACTGAGTGTAAGGGGGGGGGGCTACAGAAGGGAACTCCCAACAGTCATCTCTGTCCCCTGCCGTCCACACCCCAGAGGGCGAGGAAAGTCTACCAGTAGAGCTATGAGCCCAGTGCTGGGGGGCCCAGTGGTGGCTCCTGGGATTTCCACATGGGAAGGTGCCCCACATGTGCCCCTTGGCCTCTGAATCCTCAGAAGTCTTCCTGGTGCTGCTCTTTCCCCCTGACAATTCCAAGGTAACTCAAAGCCACAGTGAATGGAACATGATGGAGAACTTTGACCTAGCCTAAGTGGTCGTCCACGGGGGTCTGAGGAGGCAGACGCCCGCCGCGTACAGGTGAAACCCAGCAGAGAGATGCTGCCATCCGCAACTCTGAGGAAGAGGGGGAGGCCAGGAGGGAGTCCGCCTGTCTTTTCTGCTGCTTTCAGGTTGGAAAGAGGCGCTGATGCTGCGGGGAGCGCCGAGGTTAAGGGGCAGCATTCCACACGTGGGGTTTATTCCCCAGGGTCTGAGAGACACCCACTCTTCCACAGAAATCAGGTATCCTGGGCAAGAGGGAGTGGACAGGGCAAGGCCGGACGGCCCCACGACGAAAATGGGGGGGGGCAGGGTGGTGGAAAGTACCGCCTACCATTTCTGGGAAGCGGGGCTCCTACTCCTCCACAGTGCGCCTGCCCCCCGCCAGCCGGTAGTCGGCAGGGGTGGGATGGCCTTCGGGCCTCTGACACATGGATTTCTGCGACGACCTCTTGGTCCCCAGAGTCACTCAGGACCCTCGAGGAGAACCCACATGTGGTCCCTCCAGGGCTCCTCCCGCTCTGGGTGCAGAAATCCCAGGATGAGTTGAACGAGGAATCCGAAAATCCCGGGCCCTTCTTGGCCTCAGCTGGCCTACCAGGACCTCTCAGCCTGCAGAGGGGAAGGCCACCGAGAGCTGGGCCTTTCGCCTCCGAGGTGGAAGTCGCGCTTGGCCCCGAGACCTTCAAGACGGCCTCATGCTTCGTAGGGGCACTCGGGGAGAGGGTCTCAGGTCTTCGCCTTCCCACCCGCACCCAATCCAGCGGTAGCCGCTTCGCCGTGGCAGCAGGCAGAGGATGCGCGCGAGGCTCCGCTGCAGTTCCGTGCTCTTCCCACTAGATGTCTTCCCAGTTAATCAGAATCGCAGGGCGCCGTCGGCTCCGGGCACCCGGGACTCGGTTTCCCCCGCCGCGTTGGGAAGTGTGGCGTTCCTCGGGGAAAGCAAACCATTTTCTTTCTTCCTTTCTTCTGCCCCACTCCTCGCCCCTCACGCCAAATCTTGGCTCTGGAAATAGACCAGAATCAAACGTTGGCTCCCTGCGGGCCTGCATCGGACCGCTCTCGCCATTGGAATCTTTTTATGACCTTTGATGTGTTTAAATAACATGGCAAGGCTGAGTACACACCTCGGATTAAACTTTAATCGGCAGCAGTCAAGGTCGCCCAGGTGGTAAACGCATTTCCTCCGATATCTCCTGGCGGACACTGCAGGGTCCGAAGTCTGGGGCTGTGGCCCCCACTGTGCCCTCCCGCCCCTGCCTAAGTCCGGGTGGGGGCCAGGGCGAGGGCCATCCCATCCAGCTCCAAGGAGGACGGAGGAAATAGGATCGGAGGCAGACACCCGGGGTGGGCTAATGACCTGAGCACAGGTTTTACAGCTACTAGACAGCATAGTTAAAAATTCCAAGAGGCACTTGCAATTTCCCCTGACTCCAGAGAACGGTTGTGGACTCAAAGTCATGGTCATTGCCTTGATTATTTCCCCCAGGTTGCCCACGGAGGGGTGGGGGAATTGCTGGTAATGATGGTGTAGCCAAGTCAGCTGGTAGTTTTGAAGGTTGCCAAGCCTGTTTGAGGTAGGTCAGGATCTAGAACCCAGGCTTAGCGGCCCTTCCCCATGCCAGACCATACAAGGTTAGCCTGAATTCCAGCCGGGCGGAGTCACGAGGGCCAAACACAATTTTCTGAACCAATATCCTCATCATGGAGAATTGTCTTGTGCAGCTATTCAGGAAAAAATCCAAGGTCGGGGCAGCATGTATAGTGAGGGCTACCAGTGAGCTCTTAAAGAGGACGTGTGTACCTACAGCTGGAAGGCTAGACAGAGCATCTCCCTCTGGGGAGAACTGAGGTTCAGAGAGTCCAGTGGAGAATACACTTATTGCCATAAATTCTTTTGTATTGGCCCTAGCTGGTGTGTCTCAATGGATTGAGAGCGGGCTGCAAACCAAGGGGTCGCTGGTTCGGTTCCCAGTCGGTGCATGTGCCTGGGTTGCAGGCCAGGTCCCCAGTGGGGGCCATGTGAGAGGCAACCACACGTTGATGTTTCTCTCTCTGTCTTTCTCCCTCCCTTCCCTTCTGTCTAAAAGTAAATACAATCTTTTAAAAAAACTTATTACTTAAAAAAATTATTTTGTATCATTTGTAACATGCATCAGTTCCACATATAAGCCATTGAGCCAGCACTTTTCGGAAAATAGGGTGCCCTGTTTATCTCACGGCCAGACATATGTACACCTGGGGAATTCCCTTTGCACATCAAGCCAGACGTTGGAATAAAGCACCCAAGCTTAGACCTGAGCCTCATAGGCTGTCCACGCAGATTTCCATCTCCTGGGAGGGGTTCTCAGGCCTTTCTCCTCTGGGTTGGCCCTAATCTGGAAATGAACACGCCAGCCCACAGTATGAAAACCCCAGCCATTCCCAGGAACAGGAGAACTCCGTTGTCTCAAAAGGAGTTCAAGCCTGATCAATTTCCCCCCAACCCCTGAGTTCCTGAGGGTTTATAGACAAGGTGCCTACCTGCTCCTTCATATTAGAGATTCCCACAGCCCCTAGCCATGGTGTAAATAGTAAATATCCTTACTGTGTATATGTGTATATCTGGTGTGTCATTCTTGTCCCTGAGTTTCAAGAAGCTCCACATAGTCAACTGGAGTGTTGACTACTTGAGTTAGGTACAATAATATTATCACCAATTAAAGTTAGTTTTAAAAAGTGCTTCTTCATGGAGCCTATTGGGGGCTGGTCACATTCTATATCAGGATCTGGGCAGTAGTTACACAAAAGTACACGCATATAAAAATTCAGCGGGCTGGGTGCTTAAGATTTTTATGCTTTGCTATATGTAAGTTATATGGCAATAAAAAAATTTTAAAGTGCTCCCTCATAACGACCTGTGAAGTAGGTCCCGAGGTTGTTATAATCATCTCCATTTTACCAACAAGGCAACTAAGACTCCAGGGCAAGCCAGACTGTCCCAGGCCTCTGGGGAAGAAACAATCCCTCACTCCCAGCTTCTTCCTCCTAGTCTTGCGGCTTCAGTGGGGAGCACTATTTCCTAGCAGTTTTCTCGGGTAGCGGGGAACCAGCTCAGTCTGGAGATGCTCTTTTCTAGGCGGTGGCTAAGCGAGAACAGTAAGATCTGCAGCTTTCTTCAAATTCTGTAGCTTTTGAGGAGGGAGAGGATGGGGAGGCCCCTGTGCCCAGGGGCTGTGTGGAGCCTGGAGGGACCCGTTTGTGTCCCTCTAAAGAGGAAGATCGCCTCTGGCTCTGGGACCATATTTTCTTCTCCTTATTCCAGTCACCCCAGCCGAGGAGCACCCCACAGCAGAGCCCATGGCCCCAGAGGTCCCTCCGGGCAGCCGCCCTCGGGTCCTCGTTTCCCGAAGGCACGGGGTGGGGGTTCTAAAATAAAGGCGGCCGCAGTTAGACGGTGGAGGATATAGAAAGCGGTTGTTATTTATCCCAGGCACAGTCGCAAAAGGCTTCCAAAAATATCGAGCCGAGATATTTTATTGTCCAGCCTGTCTGCAGCCTGTAATTATGCGTTCAAGATGTTTAATGTGTGCAAATGCATTAGCCGCTTTCGCTCGTGAAAACCCTGGCCGGGAGCGGGGGAGAGGCACGTCTGGAGATAATTATGTCTTACAGTCGCAAACATTATTCCGCTCTTACTGTAAACGGCCCCGGCCACCTTTATGAGAAGCCAGGAAAACTCTGAGAGTGGTTCGTACGGTTTACACGGACAAACGGGTTTCTTCTCTCCCGTATTATTCGAAGTGTCTATTGGGCGGCTTCTGTGCCAAGTTCAGGGTCGCGCTGGCGAGAAGGCGACGGCCGAGGAGAGGAGCCGAGCGGCGCGCGCTGGCCCACGGAGGCCCGGCCTGGCCCGCGGCCTGGCACCGAGGTGGCGGCGGCTGGTGGCCCGGAGCCCTCGCGGCCGCGGGCGGCCCCCGCCGTGGGCAGCCTTGAGCACTCCCCCTTTCCCGGGCGGTTCGGGTCTCCCGGGGCTGCTCTCCGCCTCCAGGCCAGGCCGCCTCCGCGCACTCGCAGACCCCGCTCCGAGGCTGCTCCAGGTGGAAACGCGGCCTCCAGGCTGAGGTCTGAGACCCAGAGCAGGTCTCGAAAAGGCGCCGGCCGAGTCCTTGCCGCGGTGGGGCGCGGGTCGGCTCCCACAGGGTGACTCAGGGCGAACGTGCTCTTCTGGGTCTTAAGGGGCCAAGAGAACAGCTAGGATGGGTATCTCCGCCTCCGCCCCCGGCCGGCACGTCCTCCTCCGGGGAAGCCTACCCCCACCGGGCCTCTGCGGAACCTCGTAAGGTCTTTTGCTGGCACCTCCCACCCGGGGACACGCACACCTCGGTCCCCATATTCGGACAGCGGCTCAGCCCTCGCAGTGAGAGTGACCAGTGCGAGGACAGCAGTCCGGGACGGTGCCAGGCCCCCGAGGGACAGCAGCCCCCATCTTCCCAAACTTCCATTCCGGCTCAGGCTTTTAGGCCAAAGGCAGCAAGGCCGCGGTGTGGTGCGGGACTGCGCTCCCCCGGCCTCTGGTTGGGCGATCCCCGACCCTGGCAGGCGGTCGGGCGGCTGAGGTGTCCGTCCCCGAGGGCTGCTCTGCCGGACGTCCGCAGACTCGGCCCAGGAATCGCCGGGCCGGGCTCCCGTTGGTGCGACATTCCGCCTCGGGCCTGTGTCCTCTCATTTCTCCTTAGGAAACGACCAGATTTTGAAACTCATTTTAGGCCGCTGATTTAAAACAAAACAAAACAAGAACATTTGGCGCTTGTTTCGTGCTGCAGGGCACGTAAGAAAATCTGCGTGGGAGTCAGAGGCCTGGCAGTGCCGTTGCCGGCCCCGGGGCACGGAGCACAGGCGGCTGTGGAGGGATCTGGGAGGGTGACCTAACGGCGACGGAAACGTTCACGCAGGGGAAGGGGGGACTGGGGTTGGGGGGGGGGCGGGGGAGAAAACCACCAGACGTGTGTTTGTCCCTGCTCCAAATGCATCATCCAAGGAGAATCCCCTTGGGCTAGAGTTCCTTGGGTTCTGGGGTCTGGGGTTCTCACACCCACCAGTGGTGGGGGACGTTTCCAAGATGTGTGCTCCCAACCTCTTCGAGGGTGCAGGCTCTGGCTGCATGAGATGAAAAGGAGAGGAAAAGCCTAGAGGGGGTCCAGGGTGGCTGCAACCCCAAATAAACTCCATGCCTTGGATGCCTGGCACAAGGCAGCTGTCAAAGCTCCCAGACCTGGAGAAGGGAGTTCATTAGTTCTGCAGCAGCTAGAACTGTGGGGACAGCAAGGCCCTGGCAAGAGGTGCAGATTAGAGCTTTGAGAATTTCTCCTGTTGCTCTGCCTCCCCCTCTTGTGTCTCCCTGTCTCTCTCCCATCTTTTCCCCACTCAAGGGAGGTCAGGCCTCTGGGTGCCAGTGGCTTGGCTTCCAGGCCCTAGTTGAATAGGCTGGAGAGACTGGGAAGTCTGAGGTTCAAATTTCAGAGATCCCAGGAGTGACCACAACCTAGAGCTCCAAAAAAAAGAAACTTGAACCACAGGCAGTGTCCCCCAGGTCTGTGGCCTACAAAGCCTTAATAAGGCCATCTCCTAACCCAGAGGTTCCTGGTTGCCTGTGAGGAGAAGCAGAATTTTGTAAGCAGAGGGGAGTGGGGGGTGGGGCAAGCCAGTGTTTCAGTAGATTTCCTGGCTCAGTGGAAAATCAGTGCTCACAGAAGAAGGGCATGTGTCTTCTTACTGCTCTTTTGAATGTAATTTTTCGTAGAATCAAGGGTTTCTAAGTGCCCACAGAGCAATCCAATATTTGATCCTCCCTCTGGGAGGTGACTGTGATCAGGCCCTTCCTTGTCTTCCTTTGCCTCTGTGTTTTCAGCCTCTCAAAAGAGCCCACAAAAAACCAGAAAGGGCCTGAGGTGAACGCTTGCCTCTGGAAATGACTCTGCCTGGGACCCAGAATCCAGCAATGGTGAGTGGTGTCTCTGCCTGGGCCCTGGGTCTGGGGGAAGGCTGGGCTGGGCTGGACTGCCAGGGCCCCCCCCTTTGAAGCTGCATCCAGCCAGGGAAAGGTATGGGCTCTGGGGAAAATGGGTGAACAGGGCCACCTGGAAAACCTAGATTTCTCAGCTGCCTAGATTCCCTGGAGGAGGAATTCTCTGCCTGGGAGTGATTGCTGCGAATTCCAGTTTCCAGATTTGGTCTCCTGGCCCAGGAAAATTGGGGCCTCGTTTAAATCTTTTCCTAGAAGTTATATGCTCATTCTTTAGCTTTCTGTTTTCTATTAGCCAAACAGAGACTTCACATAAGATAATCTTGGTTTCTCCCTCCGACCTCTGAAACATGTAATTTGAGGGAGATACTGTATTTAAAATGCCAGTCCCCGTAATGAGCCCGGCTTAGCAGTGTGAGCTCCGCCCTCCCCTTAATGAACAGTGCTGTCGAGAAATAATTTCACTTTGATCTAGTTTGTGACCTGATTTTTTGGCTTAAAGAAGACTGGGCGGCTAATTGGATTCTTCAGTTGCCTTTAATCTCCACCTCAACACTTGGAACCTGACCAAGCTGAATTAAAACAAGTCTGATAATCAAGATGTAGCTGGCTCCCCGGTTAACAGCAATGAGAAACCGCCCCCCGCCCACCACCACTGTGGAGTTTAATGATCACAGCGTGGTTGGCACCTCACAAAAAAACAGGAGGCTGCAGGCCCCCAGAACCTGCAGCACGGAAGTCTTCAGAATCCTTTCCCCTTCCCTCCCAACACCCTGGATGTGGTTTAATTAGAAAGAGAAGGCGAGGGGTAGAGGGAGGCGGGGAAGAAAAACTTACAGTTGGTGAAAGAGGCAGGGTTGGGGGCTCATCTCAAGGGGAGGCAGGACGTCGAGGAGACTTTGTCCCTGGGAGAGGAAGCAGGCCGGGCCTTTGAGGGCCGGACAGTAAAGATTGCAATTCCAATTTCCAACTGTGCTCCAGGAGTGGGGGGTAGGGGGTGCGGGAGGGAAATCGGATATGAGGGGCAGGGTTATGCAGCCTGAGGGGCTGGGAATCATGGGTTTTATTTAATCTTTTCGGATGCCAGGGGTTTTCGTTCTGGGAGGCAAAAGTAGGAGGAAGGAGTGGGCTGAGGAAGGGGCTGAGAAAGGGCCTTCCCTGGCTCCCCTCCCAGTGCTCCGGTCTGCTCTCTGCTAAAGAACCTGGAGGAGTTCAGAGGGGCTACTTCCTCCCCGGTGGTGGGAGTTTGGTCTCGGTCAGGATCTCTCAACCGAGACACTATTGACACTTTGGGCCAGATAATTCTTGGCTGCGCAGCCTGTCCTGTGCGCTGTAGAATGGTAAGCAGCATCTCTGGACTCTAGGCCCTACTCCAGTTGTGACAATGAAAAGTATCTCCAGACATTGCCAGCTGTGCCCTGGAGGCCAGGATTGCTCCCAGTTGAGAACCTCTGGCCCCTGGGAGGCCCCTGGGAGGCAGGCCCTTTGGGGGGAAAAGTGGAGTGCTTTGCTCCACATACATGATCTGTGTAGGGTTTCAGAGAGCCTGGGGAGCAGGAGAGAGGGCTCCCTCTCTTGTAGCCTCTCTGGACAGCTGGACCGTGGACACCTTCTAGGCTGTCTTGAACCTCCACTGCAACACCTTCATGAAGATTTTGAATGGGCATGTAGCTTCAAGGGTATAGAATCCAAACATTTAGACACTGAGAGTGGAGAGCCTATTGCAGATGCTGAGGTCGGAGTCGGTCTCTGCAATGCTGTTAGGCCGATTCTATCCAGTACCCGGTCTTGTAGCTCCTCCCCTTCCTCCGGCTCTGAGATCCAGCCTCACTCTGAGCACCTTCTTCTCACTCGCTGTTCGGAAACCTCTAAGATCCAGGAAAGTATGAGTGTGGCATAAGTTATTGAGCATTATTATTACAATGCTGATGGAAAATATTTTTTTTAAAGATTTTATTTTTATTTATTTTTAGAGAGAGGGGAAGGGAGGGAGAGAGGGAGAGAAACAGCAATGTATGGTTGCCTCTCACATGGCCCTCATGGGGACCTGGCCCGCAACCCAGGCATGTGCCGTGACTGGGAATCGAACCGGGACTCTCTGGTTCCCAGCCCGCGCTCAATCCACTGAGCTACACCAGCAAGGGCCTGATGGAAAATAATTTAAAAAATAAGAATTTTACCACAATCCTATCATCTCAACCAGATCCTTCCTCCTTCTTTGCTCCTCCCTCCCCCTTCCTCCCTCCCTTCCTTCCTCCCCCCCTTTTTTCCTTCCTTCCTTCTTTCCTCTCTTTCGAGTTTTCCTTCCTTAATGTGTGCATATGAAACACAAATGAGGGAAAGTTAAGATTGAGAGAAATTGGTTAATTTACAAGGACAGGTCTGTCAGGCTTGAATATCAGTAAGAACAGGGTTAAACTGGATCATTCACATATATAACATATAACATATAACATATAATATATAATATATAATAAAGTGTGTGTGTCAAGGTCCCCAGATATATTAAGCTTTATGTATTTGACAAAAATCACTGAGTGCTTACAGAGTGCTAATTATTTTACAAATATTAACTCATTTGATCTGCCAAATAACTCTAGGAACTATTATTATCATTGTCCCCATCTCACAAATGGGGAAACAGAGGCACAGCCAGGTTTATCAATTTGCCCAAGATCGTCCAGCTGCTATGGAGCCATGCCAGGTGTAAACCTAGGCTTTGGGGGTCGGGGCCATGTTTTCCACTGGTATTCCCTGCTGCTTCCTGTTAATGCACTGGGCAGGGTCAGTGGTCCAGAGGACGGAAGCCGGGGAGGTGGGCATCTTTGTGCTGAGCAGGTAGCCACTGCTCTAGAAGCCTCACTCTGAGCTCCAGAGCCAGGGCCCCTGTCAACAGTGGACCTATTAATAGATGCTTTTCTGATCATTGAGAGTAAGTTATGGGAACTGTAATGCGTATCCCTGGTATTTACTACCTCAGGAACACAGGAGATGTAATGAAGGAGGGAAGGTGGTAACTGGGGAAAAACACCAATTCTAGTAACAGAAGGCAGTGGCAGCCAGAGACGCTCTCCCCAGGTTTCCGGCCCTGCCGGTGGCCCCTCCGCCAGGCTCCTTGCAGGCAGGAACCCCCAGAGGAGGAAAGGGGCCTGTTATAGGAGTCATCAACCTGTCACCACTGCTAGGGTGAATATGGCTTCTGAGTTGGGGGGAGGGGTGGAAGCTTAGTATTTAGCACTGCCAGCTGCAGGGAAGGGGGGAGGGGCGGGGGAGGGGCTGTGGAGTGGCGACGGAGAGGGGGAGGCTGGAGGTGGAGCAGGCCTTCCCTGTCTATGGCCCTGGACAGACATTCACTGAGCCAGCGAGGCTCCGTGCCAGGCACTGCTTGGCATTTAACATGAGAGGAGGGTACTTGCCCTCAAGGAGCCTTAGCTCTCTATACACACGTGTGTGCAGGGGTTTGTGTGTTAGAGAAAGATGGGGTGACTCCATCAATGATCGCACTGAAGGCGGAGTCAGGACCCCAGGGATGGAGGGGTGATGAACAGTGTGTTAAGGGTGTGCAGGTGCCCCTGGCGGGAAGCTCATTTGGTTGGAGCATCATCCCGATATGCCAAGGTTGTAGGTTTGATCCCCAGTCGAGGCACATACAGGCATCAACCAGTGAATGTGTAAATAAGTGGACAATGCATAAATATGTAAATAACAAATCTCTCTCAAATCGATAAATAAAAGATTTTTTTAAAGATTTTATTTATTTATTTTTAGACAAGGGTAGGGAAAGAGAAAGAGAGGGAGAGAAATATCAATGTGTGGTTGCCTCTCACGTGGCCCCCACTGGGGACCTGGCCTGCAACCCAGGCATGTGCCCTGACTGGGAACCGAACCAGCGACCCCTTGGTTTGCTGCCCGTGCTCAATCCACTGAGCTACACCATCCAGGGCAAAAGATTTTTTAAAATCATGTGCAGGTGTGGGGGTCTGGCTGGGGCAGGTGGCAAGGAGCCTGGGTGCTTGTCCTGGGCCTGGAGGTGCATAGGGCATGTTGGAAATGGGCACACCCCCAGTTTGGCCGAGGAGGGGAGGGAAGAATGGTCCACACCCCGGTGTCCCAGATGCTCTGCTTTGTAGGGATTATCTCATCCAGCCCTTACAACTCTGACAAATTGGGCACTATTGTTATTCCAATTTTGCAGATGAGGAAACAGGCAGTGCGTCAGTGCAAGGTCCTACGGCTGGGTGGCAGAGGCCTTGCAGTGACTCGGGAGCCCCCTCACTCTCTCTCTCTCAGCTACTCTGCACCAGGTGTACAGGTGGACTTGTGCAGGTAAATCCAGGTAAAGGGGAGCCCCAGTGGAAGGCTTTTCTTTGTGGTTGGAATAAGAAAGAGCTTCATTGTTCTCACGTTTCTGTGTTTCCCCTGCCACCATCACATCCTGTGGAAGACTTCCAATACAAATGAGAAACTGGGTCTTCTTTTCCGGGGTGGTTTCCTGAACCCCATTGCTCAGGGTGTGGAGGCTGGCAAGGAAGCTGGGCAGTCTCCGGTGGACGACACACAGACAGACGCTCGGATGGACGCGGCTCGGATGGACGCGGCCCGGAGGACCAGCAGCCCGGCAAGCGACAGCGAGAACCCGAAGCCCAAGGGAGAGCCGGGACGGAGCCGGCGCGGAGACACCTCCTCCGGACCCGGGGCAGCTTCCCGGGAGCTGTCTGGGGGCTGCGGGCTGGCAGAGCCGCCTCTGGCCTGGGGCTTCCTCCGCCCGACTCGCGGGGTTGAGTCAGGGCGGCCGGCACAGCAGCAGAAGATAATGGGACCGTGATCGTCTTCCTCCACCTGGGGGAGAGGACGGAGCTCGGGCTCTGACTTCACCAGCTGCGTGTCAGGGCAAAGTAACCCCTGCTCTCTGAAGGAAGCTGACTGACGACAGTGATGGTATTGTTCGGTTTGCTTCCCCTGCACGGGGGACCGATGCAGTCATTTATTCCGTGAGTGTGCGGGATGCCCACCTGTTACATGGCAGGCACTATCTCAGGCTCTTTTCTTCCTAATATATTTATTTTTTATTCGTGCCTTTCTGGAAAAATTTAGTGGAAATACTGTGGACAAAAAAGGGCATCTCTCACAAGATTAATGCAATGTGGCCAGCCACAGATCAAGGGTCAGAACACAGCCTGCACCTCCCCCTGCCCCAGGCGCTGCCCTGACATCTACCACCAGCAAATAGTTATTTTCATTCAACAAATAAATGATGCTGTAAAAGGTTGTTACACGCAGACAAGTGCTATGAATGAGGGGTTACCTAAGTCAGCTGCTGCAGAGGCTGGGCAGGATTTCTCCCCATCCCTTCAAGGGATGAGAGGCCTGGGTTCTTACCTGCACCCCCACCCCACCCCGGCCCCAGCTTGCTCACAGAGCGCTGAGGCACCTCCTGTGATCTCTGGTCTCCCCCACGGACCACGGGGCTGGCTTTCACTCTGCAGACCCTTCCTGCTATGACGGATGAGGCTTGGAGACATCTCAGAAGTAATCAGATGGATTTGGGGTGTGACTTGTTGCGGTATTTATAATTACTAAAGCAAATATTAATACATTCATAACAATAATAGATGTTCGAAGGGGAGTGTCTCCTGCTTGAGGCTCATCCTAAATGTAGGGACGGATGCCCTGGCTGGTGTGGCTCAGTGGACTGAGGTCTGGGCCCGTGAACCAAAAGGTCGTTCATTGGATTACCAGTCAGGGCACATGCCTGGGTTGTGGGTAGGCCCCCAACTGGGGACCTGCAAGAAGCAATAGGCAACTGATCAAAGTTTCTCTTCTCTCACACATATTGATGTTTCTGTCCCTCTCTCTCTCCCTTCCTTTCCTTCTCTCTGAAAATAAATACATAAAATAAAATGGACCTCCTTATTTAAAAAAATAAATGTGGGGACTGGGGTTCATCATAAAACTTGAAGAGGTTCTACCACCTTAAATAACAACTGGAGATTTCTTTAGAAATCTTTAGAGGAGAGCATTTCTGGCAGAGCAAGCAGAATCTTCCTGCTGAAGAGCCAGTCCCCTCAGGCACCACTGGGTGGTAGGTCCGAACGTCCATCCTCATTGTTACAATGAGCTGCCATGATCCAACCTGAAAAATGTGGGGGGGGGGGACCCAAAGGGGTGTTTTCTCTAACATATTCATGCCCTGTTAGGGGGAAGGGTGAAGTCCAGCCTCCCATCCTAGGCTGTCTAACCAGTGCCCAGGGCAACCTCTGCAGAGACCAGAAATCCTAATCCAGCAGAACTGAGTCCTTTATGCCACCAGCTTTCCCCTAAGGGAGCTAGATGTCCTCCGAACAGGGGCAGCCTCAGGGGTGGAGAACACGGTGGAACAACAATTCCTGATGTAGGGGTGGAGTGCTACAATTGACAAAGCCCTGGCCATTTTTCTCTATCTGCTTTGTGGGGTTGCTGTGAATACTTTCCTGGGTTTTGTTTTTGTGATGATGGAAGGGCCCAGAACACAAAGACCCTTGCAAATTCTGTAGTGCAAGGCTTTAGCTTTGGAGTCACACAGACTTAGATTTGAATCCCCACTTCGCCACCTACTTGCTTTGTGACCTTGGGCAAGTCTGTTCGCATTTGTAAAATTAAGTTTGTTGTTGTTTTAACTGAACAATGGCTATAATATCACCTAGATAGCCCATAAGACTATCTGGGAGGCAAATAAAGCACTTAACCCAGTGTCTAGAGGTATAATAGCTTTAATTACTTATTATTAATATTGTTATATAATATTCTTATAGGCATGGCAGAAATCATTCTGATTTACAGTGATAAAACAAAGTATCAAACTACTTAATATATGCCACGTCATGGATGAACCTAAAATTTAGGCTAAGTGAAAGATGTCGGACACACGAGACTACCTATTGTATGATTCCATCTACGTAAAATGTCCAGAAAAGGTAAACCTTTGGATACAGAAGGTAGATTGTGGTTGCCTCACGCTGGAGGTGAAAAGAGAAATTAAACTATAGAAGGGCAGGAGGAATCTAACTGGGGGGTGAAAATGTTCTAAAACTGATTTATCGTGACATTTGTGCTACTTGGTAAAGTCACTAAGAATTGTACACTTGAAGTGGGTGCGTTTTATGATATGTAAGATACATGTCAACTCGGAAAGTTGACATACATTTCACAGAAGAGGGAGAGAGGACAGAATCCAGGTTTCCCACCAGGTATTCTTTAGACTATGATGCAGTCATTTGTCTGCTATTGGGTGGGAGAGAGAAAGCAACCACCAGGGAGGGGCTATGGTTAGAATCCCCATCGAACAAGGATGGGACCAAAATGAGCTGGCGAATGTGGAGATCCCAGTGTCTAGGAAGGGAGAATGGGGGAAGAATAAGCTTTTTTGGAGGAGAGGTGTAAAAGACTAAATAATAATTGTGGCTTTTATTAAATTCATAGTAGTCTAAAAACCTTTATATTCTAAAGCTATATTCTTAGTATTCTAAAAAGCTTCATGTTCTAGAAGCTTCGTACAGATCACCTTGTTTAAACTGCACAATGTATTGTGAAATGAGTAGTGTTGTTAGCTCCATTTTTGAGGTGACGAACTTGAAGCACAGAGGAGTTAAACAATTTGACTGAAGTCGTAGCTAACACGTGGCAAAGTCAGGTTGGAACCCAGGTAGTCTGTTCCAGGGCACCTGCATTTTACTGATGCTATTAATGCCTGTGAAAGGAGGAGAGGGATGTCAGGGGGCTGAGCAAAATCTTGAGTTGTGTGTGAGTGTGTGAGCCTGGAATATTCTGAGATTTTGCCTAAGAAAATATGTTTCGTGTGTAAATAAGAACCATACCAGATGCCTTGGGGGGCGGGGCATGGATCGTCTGTTTATTGCTGCTGGGTGCCATTTTTCTATATGAATATTGTAAAATGCCAGACAAACCTTCATTTCTGCTAGTTTAAAGCGTGGCCATGCTCATTTCTCCTAGTACGAACTGAGCTCATGGTTCTGGAAGAACATTCAGACTGATTTAAACCACCCTAGCATTACAGCCTATGTCCCAAACCACAGTCCTCCCCCAGCCGCTTCCACAGTGTCCCTTCTTCAGCCAAGAGTGCCCGTCCCACTCCGATTTCTGCCCCTGGAAATACTGTTCTACTTTCCAAGGCTCTTCCTCCATAAAATATGAAGCCTTTCTGGATTAAATAGAGACAAACACCATGTTTTAAATATCTGCTTTCCTGGTTTGCTGCACTGAGGGAACGTGTGCAGCTAGAGGATGGGACAGGCCACGTCTACACAGAATTTGAGAAGTGATGGGTTAGAACCTGCAAAGTTTTTAAGGGCCAAGAAATACTATCCCTAATCTTTTCATTTGAATTATATGATAGATTGAGGGGAAGTAATATTCTCACTGCTTTCGTTCTTTTGGCTGAAAGGATGTAAAAGTTGTTTGTACGTATAAACCAGGCAATTTGTAAGTTGAAAAGAATGCAAGTGTTTTGGATACAGTTCAGGGAGAAGAGGTTAAGGACAAATTAACATAATAATAAAAAGATCAGAGAGAAGGGGATGAGTGATAACTATCTGCTGGTCTTGAAATGAGGAAGGGGCATGATTTTTTAAAATCTTTATCGTTTTTATTGTGGGTGGGAAATACAACACTAATGAATGCTTATTTAAAAAGAAAGCAAACTTTGAAAAAATACATTGTGGCAAGTTAATGTTCCCTATACTCCCCACTCATCATCACCTCGAAGGTAAACAATGTAACATTTGGGTGTATATTCCTCCAGATGTGCGTGCAGATAAAATACGCATATATTTCCTATATAAAAATGTGCATATAAAATATACATATATTTCCTATGTAAAAATTTCCATCTATGACATAAAATGTCACTAATCATATCTGAGTGAGTTGCAGACATTTACTTACAATTTCTGCATTTTAACAAATGTGGAATCGCACCATATATACTGCTTTTTTTACAACCTACTTTTAAAAAAATTTAATGTAAGCTTAAACCTGTTTGCCTGATAACAGATGTCCTTTTAAATAGAGTATTTCTCAATAAGTATACTCATTATTTATTTAACTATTTTATTTATATGTCGATGGAGAGTTATTTCCACTTTTTCATTATCACTAAAATGTTGTAGTAAATATTTTTAATGCATCGTATAAGGAAAATTTGAAGGTTGTGGGGACAAGTGGAATAATAACTGTAAATTCATAAATGTCAAAATTACCTCCAAAGAGGCTTCATTTTTTTTTTTTTTTTTTACCTATCACCAACAGTGTGAGTGTGATAGTGTCCTTATATGCTATCGCTCGTCTTCAAAAGTTCTTTCGCACAATCTGACTTGTATAGAAAATAGGCTTCTTTATTGGGAGGCGAGGGGTTCCCGAAAGGAACCCGACGTCAGGGAGCCCTGCTGCGAGTCCGACGGGAGGAGCGAGGGCTCCCGGGGTCGGGGTGTCTGCAGGGCTCCCCACAACTCACGGGGGCCGCACACCGCCGCCTGGAGCCCAGCGCTTTCTCAGCAGATGGAGAATCCATTTTAAAACTAAAGCAAGGAAGGGCTTTCACGGTTCCTCAAGGGTGAAATTTCCTCCCCGCGAAGGCGTGTTCCTCGTTTTAGGGAATTCCCTGACTGCAGCGCAGGCCCCGGCCCGCCCGGTCCCCGCCCGCGGGCAGGAAGTCGCGCGCCCTGTGGCTTCTGGGCAGGTGCGGCTGTGCGGTGTCCCAGACACCCCCCCACCCCCACCCCCGACCCCGACCCCCGCCCCCGGCGGCCGCGTCACTCCGCACCTGCTGGCGGGGCTGTTTGCAGCTTGCAGTTGCCTGCGTCTCAGGTGTGGCTGGACCCAGGCGTTGTGCCTCAGGTGTGGCTGGACCCAGGACGCTGGGGACCCACAGGCGACCCTTGAGCGCCCCAAGGGTGCGTTCCTGCCTGCCGCATCCTCCTTTCTCCTCCCGCGACAAGCAGGCCCACCTGTGGGGAGAGGAAAGTAGGCCCAGGCTGACCTGTAATACTGCTCAGGTGCGCCGAGGAAACAGACTGGGGCAGGCGCAGCACAGCTGTGAAGCCTGGGCCAGGTCAGCTGCATCCACCCCCAGCCCAGGCCCCCAGCCGGTCTCTCTCTTCCTTGGGTCAGTAGACTGCAGAAGCCTCCAACTGCCCTAGTAGGCTACTTCTGGCCTAGAGTCATTGGCCAATACAGAATTTTATCACAATTCAGATTAGTTGCCAACGTGTAAAAACATTGAAAATGAAACATCTGGCAACACTGTCAGCTGGAGCTGAGAGTCTGCCACCCCAGTCTGCTCAATTTCTAAGGTGACCAAGGCCATCTTTCTCATTGCTACTACCAGGGCACTCCCGTAGGCATTGGTGTTTGGCCCCTGCTGGAGTCACAGAATGCCATGGTGGAGGCACCCTGAAAAACAAATGCCTTTATTTCCCCTGATACTTGATGCTGTGAATTGGCCAAGGTCGGCCAGTGTGCCGCAGAGTTGGGATTGGTACGCTGATCCCTGAGGAAGGCCCAGAGGAGTGATGCGACTTGTCCAAGGTCACCCAGTCAGGTAATGGCAGGGGCAAGACTAGCACCCACTTTCGTGGCCACTGGTCCATTCTCCTGGCTGCCCAAGGGACCTCGATGAAACAGCCAGCGGCCAAAGATGTTGCACACGATGGTAACTTGGGCTGGAGAGAAGCCCTAACAGGGCGGCACGTGTCTTCTTTTAGGAACTGCTTAGAACTGTGGGTAGCTGTTCGCCATCCTCTCCGACTCCTCCTCTCAACCTCCTCCTCCTGCGACGTCTTGAATGTGCTAATCTGATCCCATTGGACATTCATGCATCTAGCCATCAGGGGAATTTTCCCAAACCTTCAAACTTGCTAACTATAGGGTGGATGGCAACCAGAAAAGTAACAGCCGCACCACAGCGCCAGCCCTGCCATAATTCTGAGTTCTGTCCCGTTTTTCACTGCGGAGACAGAGAATTAGCTAGACTAGCAGAGGGCCTGCAGTGGTGGAGACTCCCTACCATAAAAGCAGCACAGGGAGCCATGGCGGATGGAAAATGAGTTGTTAGAGATAATAACCGGTGTGGGAAAGAAGACATACGGCTGGAACGATGGTTTCCTATTTTACTTGGAGGCACTTCCCGCCCAAGACTAAAGCATGTAAGAGAGGCCAGGGACCCTGATGTCCCTCCACCAAGGACATAAAGGCTTGAGGACTTTCTGTTAAGCTGGCGTATGGAATATCTATCTGTAGCAGCATCAGCTCCTCAGACGTCCCCTCTTACCTCCCAGCAGCAAGTGCACTGCTTACAAAAGCTACCTTTTCTTGAGAAAGGCTCAATTTGGATTTGCAATCAAGAAGGCTTAACAATACCCACTCTATATGAAATTACCACCCCATTTTAATAAGGTCCAAGATGTTTCATAGCTCACTTAAGGTCTCGCAGCAAATTGAGAACAGAAATAGAAATAGAAGAGCTGGCTCCTTCCTGAGAAAAGCTAGTTCGTTTACTTTTTATCTCCAGGAGTACTTCTCAGTTGCCCCCCTTCACAATCCGTCTGCAGTATCTCTCTTAGGTGGTATCGCTGTCAGGTAAAATGATTTTATTTTTTAAGGGCGGCATATTGTACATGTAAAAATAATTAGGTCACTGGTTGTGTTTTAGCAATGTTTTTTTTGGTGCGGCTGCCTGCCTGGAAAAAGATTTAGTGTACCCTGAAGTTCTATGAAGATATTGTACAATTTGACAGTGGAAAATATCACACACATGCACACATACACCCTTTTATCACCACCCAGAAAAACTTGGGAAATTTACATTTTCTTATAGCACTTTTTTCTCTCTTTCCATCCCTCCTCTTTCTAGCTCTCCGCTTTTAATTTGGAAAACATGACTCCTTAATTTTGCACTCTCTGGTAGGCCTTTGGTCCTTCTGGGGTGCTTCTCCATGATGCCAGAGACCCGGGCTTCTTCCACCTTGTTCCCCGGTCCCACGTAAGTCCCAGATGTCAGTAGGCAAGCTGCAGGTGGTAGGACAGAGGAGCAATAGAGACACCATGAGCTCAATGCTCATATAGGGTGGTCAAAGGAGGTTTGCTGTTGTGAGTGCGCCAAACACTTTGTTCTTATTATTTGTATTCATAAGATGTGTTATTATTTATTAATTATTCCATTATTTACCATATGAACAATGTAAACCTACTTCTGCTCACCCCTGTACATTTCTGTCCTTTTTAAAAACAAATTTTTTCAAAGATTTTATTTATTTATTTTTAGAGAGAAGGGAAGGGAGGGAGAAAGAGAGGGATAGAAACATCAGTGTGTGGTTGCCTCTCGTGCATCCCATACTGGAGACCTGGCCTGCAACCCAGGCATGTGCCCTGGCTGGGAATCAAACCAGCGACCCTTTGATTCACAGGCCCGTGCTTAATCCACTGAGCTACACCAGCCAGGGCACATTTCTGTCCTTTCAAGAAGGCACCTGGACATTGCCATGTTACATTGCTGCTGGCAGCCTAACATCACTCAGCTAGTAGAGTGAGTGACAGAGCTGAAATGAGAACCCAAGCATCTAGCTTGAGTCTGTGCACTTAACTATTGTGCTAAATTGCCACTAAGTTAAGAGGGCAATAACGGTACCTTATTATTACCCACAGATCACTTGCCTATAGCTTTACTCTACCATAAAGGAACCATTTCATAATCATACTAGGCATATCCCCATTATCCTCACTATTCCAGATCCCAGGGAGTAAAGTTACAGAAAGGACACAGGATCATGGATACCACCTATGATAGCACTGCAAAGATGCCAGCCAGATAATTTTTATTTCAGTTAATGCATTTACCATCTCCAGATTCGTTGAGTTCCAACAGATGCACGAATGCACCCGTTTTGCTACATGCTTATTTATTTCTGGGAAATTTTACCACCATGTAGGGAGAGGGGCGCACACATATTATTGGTTCCCTGGTACCACCCTTCTTTACTTCAGAGTCACTGCTGGTTCTCACTCACCAGGAGTATAATATTGAGAAAGGAGAGTCACAGACCCAGGAGGGTGTACCGGCAGGTGGGACAAGAGGGAACTTGCATTTACGGAGGACTCACTGCAGGCTGAGTGCTGTGCTAGCTAGGCCCTTTCTGTTCAGCATCTCAGGAACTCTTCAGAATAACTCTGATTGGCAGGCCTTGCATTATCTCTCTGACAGCTGCACCTCAGGTCTGACATCCTGCAGCTTGGATCTGCTCAAGGCCATAGACGAGTCAGTGCCAAAGCTGGGGCTCGGGCTCAATCTCAAGTCTGTCTGGTTTCCAAGGGCATGCTCTTACCTTGTCATTGACTGTTTTGGAAGCACCAGAAACGTTGGCTGGACAAGCTTGGGAGCCCTCCTCCACCATCGATCCTGTTCTCACAGCAGTGACAGATCATCTTCTACCTTCCCAAAGGTCCCTGGGATCTGGCCCTCTCCCTCCAGGCCTCGCTGCGCTTCAGATCAGCTCCTTACTGCTCTGCTCCTGCTGGATCAGAAAATCTCAGAGTTCACATAGATGCAGAGAATAGACTGCTGGTTGTCAGTGGGGAGGGGGGTTGGGGAGCTGGGTGAAAAAGCTGAGGGGATTAAGAAGCACAAAATAGTCATCGGGATGTAAAGTACAGCAGAGGGAATATAGTCAATAATAATATAATAACTATGGTGCCAGGTGGGTACTTGAAATATTGAGGGGACCACTTTGTAAAGTGTGTGATTGTCCACCCACCATGCCATCCACCTGAAACTAATACAAAATAATATTGAATATAAACTGTAACCCAAAAAATAAAATTTAAATAAAGAAAATAAATAAAAAACAGTAACAAAGGAGGGGAAAAATAGAAAATTTCAGAGTCTACAGCCGTAGAGAAAATGGAGTCATAGTTTTTGGAAATAAAATTTGGTATTTACAAGCCTGGGTTTTCTCCTGGTTCTCCTATTTATTATCTGTGTGATGTCAGGCTGGTTGCTCAAGTTCTTTATGCCTCAGTTTCCTCGTCTGTAAAATGGGAGACCCAACTTTCCCTCTGAGGGGTGAGGCTTAGATGCGAGTGGGCATATCAAGCTCTCAGCTCAGAGCCCGAGGATGCAGGGTTTTTCTTTATCCATTGCCTGGGCTGAGAAAAGATGAAGACCATGATGGAAGGAAGATTCTGATAAAAGGAAAATTCATCAGTTGTCAGGGGGAATCAGGCTCTGCGGATGTCAATGGGCCATATTTAGGATTAAAATCATGGCCTGACTGTTGCTGCTTATGAAAGTGCGGACCGTTCCTGACAGCCAAAGACCAGGACAGAGTTACAGCCTGGATGTGGGTTCCTTTGGCCCTTTCGATGCCTATTTTTAAAACAGTGACCTTTCTTTCCAAGAACAGTAAGGCTGACTCTAGAATAATTAGAAAAACATTCCCAAGTTGACATATTGCCAATAATGGAAGCTATGTAACAACTTTAAGTCCATTATAATAATAACAACTTGCATCAACAGCACATTATATCATGTATACTTGTAAATTGTCTGTAGCATTTCCTTTGTGCCTCTGTCGGTATTGCTGGGCTTTGAGAATGGGGTAGCAAGTAAGAATAACTCATTCAGTCTGCAGAATCCTCTATGAAATTCATACTCTCGCCTGTGAGGAGTCCGAGACGCTGATCCTTGTTGTGGCTTTGCAACCTGGGTCAGGTCTCCTGAACTCTTCGAATCTTGGCTTCCTTAGCTGGAAACTGGAAAGAAAAGTTGTGACCTTTTCGACCTCACTGGGGACCTGGGAGAAGCAAAGAGCATGTTAAATAGAGAAGCCTTCGCAGCAACCTAAAGTAATGGAGGGATGTCGAGGACTAAGCTGATAATGAATGAATATGTGTCTCAAGTGAGAATGAAAAAAAAAAAAAGAAACAAAGACAAACATGTCGGAAGGAATAACAGTGTTCCTTGCTTCGCCTGACATCAATAGCTGAATGATTCTGGGGGAGAGCACGGAACTGCTTGGGGCCTCAGTTTTTTTCATCTATCAAATGGGGATTATATTAATAGCTTTTCCTGTTACACGGGATTATGGTGTCAAATGGGAGAGTGTGAAAATGTTACTGGAATAAGAAAAGACCATCCAACTGTTAACTATTACTGACAATGGTGGTAGAAATGCCCAATGAAGTTGCCATCTTCTCCGGGCTTTGACTAGTGTAGCCACTTTTGGGAATGAAATCTGTCCTGTGAGATCACAGGGCACGGCCTCTTAGCCTCTGCAGGCTGAGTCCAGTGAGTAGGGGCCTGGCGTGGGCATCGCAGTGCTGGGGTTCAGACCTCATCCCTGCCACTAACGGCTGTGTGATCTCGAGTAAGCTTTCAACCCTCTTTCACTCGGTTTCTCCACCCCACCTCACAGTGGAATTGTGAGGATTAGTGATATGCTAGGAGCAAAGCATTTGGAACAGTCCCCAGGTCACAGAAGACACAGCTCTCTTCATTTGTGGGTATTCTTGGTGGCACCTCGGCTCCATGCAGCCTGATTTATAACATTAGCTATAAAGTTAACTTATTAAATAGCGCCCCAGAGTATGTCTGATACTAGAAAAATCTGACTGAATGAAAAAGCATCTATATGTATACACACATGGCTCAGGCCTTTTTGGTTCCTATTAAACCAGCTTGCTTTTAACCAGCCACAGCAGACGCCTAAATCACCATCTGCAAGCGGGAGACGCTGGCAGAGCCCCTATGTGTCCCTGCCCATAATCCTGGGGAGCCCTCAGAAAACCCGTTTCTATGCCTTACATTTCCTAGTCCCCAGACCCTTCTTTCCGTTCTGTCTGCTCTCTGGCAGGAGGGGGTACCCAGACATGGCAGATCTGCTCTTTTCCACTCTGGAGACAGCAAGTCAATCACGTGCCAAGGACCCTGATGCCCTTTTGTGAGAGAAATCTCTGGGTAGGGCAAGTTTTCCATTCTGCTCCAGCTGCTTCAATTCCAGAGCAGTTTTTAATCTGCCAGTGGGTGGGGCGTGTCCTTAGTGGATGAATGAGAAGCGGAGCCAGGAGCTGAATGCACTATGACACCATTAAGTAACAGGTTAGTGCACCAAGGATCCATGGAGGCCCTGAAGTGGAAACAACAGGGGTGAGTAAACATGGGGAACAGAGGCATAAAATTCTGCATCAGAGGTACCAATAAGAAACAACAACAACGGTACATTAAAAAAAAAAAAAAAGAAAAAAAAAGGCATTCCAGGCACAGTGGAGAAGCATGGGAATGTAGAAACCAGGGTGATGAAATGAATCCATAGGGTAGCAATTCTAAAACCGGAGTGTGCACCAGAATCACTTGGAGGACTTGTTAAAACAGCTTGCTGCCCTCCCGAGATTTAATTCGGTAAGTCTGAAATGTACCATGCTAACAGGTTCCCAGGTGAAGCAGGGGCCACACTTCAAGAAACAGGGCCAAAGACAGTCTGAGAAGACTGCACTGTCCATCAGTGGGCCTCAGGGCTAAACAAGGCTCAAGCAACAATCCCCGGAGGTCTGCAGGGACAGGGGTGTCCCAGGGGATCCCCAGTGCTGGCGCCTCCACAACGACTGGGGTCCGCAAGTGAGTTGGGGGCATGACTGATCAGATCGGCTGACCCCGGGAATCTATAAGGGCACCCCCAGCCATGTGACCCTCCCGTATGATAGCCAGCCTCCACAAATATGTGCCTAGGGGCGGGGGGATTCCGTGCCCCCTCCCGAAGGAGTTACTCCTTTCCTCAAGCCCCTCACCTGCTCACAGTTAGTTACCTGTCCCTAGAAGCCTAGGCTAAGGGGGGAGGGGGAGCGATCTGCCACCCCCCCCCCGGGGTCCAGCTTACATGGTGGGCGGTTAAGATGGGGTGAGGCTCCCTACCGATCAAAGATCGGCGGCCCTCTGGGGAGCGCGGGCTGGGTGCCGCTTTGGCGGAGCGGCGGGACTGGAGCCAGCGTGGACGCGGGGACTCACCACCATTTCCGCCTCTGGCGGTCGGCAGTGGGGGGCGCACCAAGACAGCAGTTCGGGAGCCGCGCTTTGTCACCGCCTCGGCCAGGGGCGGGAGGAGAGGAGGGCGCAGAAAGGGCCACGGGCGCGGACGGGGCGGTCGGCCGGGTCCCAGGTCGGAAAAGGGAGCTGGGGGACTACGGACTGCATTTGGCTCGGCCCTGCGTGGGACAGGAAGGGACTGAGATGCCGGGTCCCGGCCGCGTCTGTGTGTGCACTCCAGTCCTGGCCGGCGGGTGACACCCCGTGCTCTGGACCGACACCCCCTGCTCTCCCTGCATTACAACGAGCCCCTCGCAGCCGGTACCCCACCCTCTGAAACCCTTTGTCGCGGGCGCGGGCGCACTCTCGCTCGCTTAAGCCAAGCCTCGGGGACAGGAACGCACAGTCCCTCCGCGTCGCGGCGCCCTCTGGCCCTTCCTGTTCTCGGCCACCCTCCCCGTCGTGTCCCGTTCCTCTGAGACTTACGGGGACAGCCCGACAGCAATCCTGCCCATCGCTCGCCGGCGCGGCGTCCACCAAGACAACCGGAGAAGGGTGGCCCCCGTCCGCGCCCTTCAAACGCGCCCAGGGCACGGCAGTTGCGTGTCTGCGGTGTTAGGGAACGCCGTCCTCCGGCCCTGGGGACACGACGCTCACGTCAGAGAGAGAATGTGGCTTCCAGAAGCTGGATGATCGGGGTTAAAATCCCAGCTCGGCCAATTCCCCGCTGTGTGACCCTGGGCAAGTTCCTTAACCTCTCTGAGAGCTGGGTTTCCCCTACGCAATGGGAGAAACTTACCCTATGGGGCTCTGCGCAGTGCAATAGGAGGACGGGGACTAGTCTGGGTCCCCCTATAGGAAGGGGTTTATCAAAGTCAGACCCCTGCACTCCTCACACGAGGGTTTTTCCGGTGCGCGGAGGGAGCGGCTTAGCCTGCGGGACCATTTGGACTGCCCCGCTCGAGGGCGGTCCGTCTAGCCCTCACTCCCGAGACGAGTCCTCGGTTCGCAGTCTGGCGCCACCACGTCTCCTGGCCCGGGGAGGTCGAGTCGGGAGAGAGGAAGGGGCTTTGGCCTCCTCCTTGGCCACGGAATCAGGAGAGACAGACATACTGTCAGTGAACACGCAGAAACGGATCACGGAGAGACCCGCACCCGGGAGGGAACACTTAGGGAGGGCTGGTTAAATCGCGGAAGACGTCCCAACCGGTAACGACTCCACCGAGACAAGGGTCACCCGGCTGGACCACCCTGACGGGTGTAGCGGGAGGCGGGTCCCCCTTCCAGAACTAGGCTGCGAGTGTGGGGCGCCCCATTGGGCAGGGCTAGCAGGTTCCTCTGGCACTTGGAAAGGGTGTGTGCCCAAACGAAATCTAAAAAACACAAAACTGAAAACCTACCCACTCGCCATCTGCCCCTCCTCCCTTGCAGAAAAGGAATTCTCGGTGTAAGGGGACTCCATGACAACTGCCAGTTCCCTTGGGCTCCTTATCCCAAGGGAAGGTTAGCCCCGCTTTATAGGAAAAGCCCCCGAACTGGTCATTGTCTGCCCCAGATGCACCTCCAGGGCCAAGGTTTTGGATGAAGGCATGTGCAGAGCCAAAAGGATGTGCTCAGTCCAGGATTCAGTGTAAAGAGTCCTGGGCAGTCCCTTAGGTTTTGTGACTTCGGGCAATTAATCCTGGAGAAGCAGCTGTCCCTTGTAAGGGACAATATCCTGGCAAAGTCACACCCCCTATGAAAGGGATCAGGCAACGGTGCCTGGGTTTGGTGGCTCTGGGGGCTGTGAGGGTTACAGGAATCCAGGAAACTGAAGGCTAGCCTCAATGTCTCTGTGCACTGAGGTTTGCCAGATACGTGAAAGGGCCATGATTCTCGAAAGGTTCAAACGGGATGGGTGACCCTGGTCAGTTTTGCCCCTTCCCAGACAGGAGCTAGGGGCCACAGTAGATAGTGATGGTCAAAGCGGGTCTAGACGTTGTCTCTTAGGGTCTCCAGAATCAGCTGCTGCGGTGACAATTCTGATATTCTGGAACTCAGGCCCTAAAGACTCTTCCCGCCTGCTTGGGCAGAGCAGTTAGTCCCTCCTCCCTGACATCCCTAAGGTGGCTCCAGCCTCCCTGTGGGTCCTTACACAATCCCCACCCAGCTGCTGAGCTCTGCTTTAAAAGAGAGCAAGGCCTGGGGGTCTTCTCCGGGAAGTTTCCAAATGCTTTTGGGGCCATTTTTTCCCCTTTACTCTCCTTTATGCCCAAAGCAAGTGACCAGAGGTTAGTTGCCCACACCTTACCCCCACCCCACCCTCATCACACACATTTCTCCCAACTCCTATGACTCCACCTGGGAATGAGAAGGAGGAGGCGTGGCTTTGGCAGAAACCACAAGAGTTCTGGGAAAGAAAGACTCACAATGCAGTGCCTGGTATTTTCCAATAGTTCCCACTGAAGCTAGAGGGATGGGGGTTAGTGTGGCTCTGTCATTTGTGTATGAGCTTCAGATTACTCAGTTACAAATAGGGATGATTCTTAATATCTTTGTCAGGCCTCTTGTGAGGATGGAAAGAGCTGGAGAGGTGAAATTCTTAGAACAGTGATGGCTCTTATAATGCGGATTTACCAGACTTTCAGATGGAGTTTCTCTTTGTACTCCTGGTAAATCACAGGTGGGGCAGTGTAGGCCCTGAGCTTTCTCTTCTGAGGGAAGCTGGGTACCCTTTCTGAGAGGCCCGTGGGCCGACCGAGGTCCCAGAGAGGGCTGGGGGCGTGTGGAGGTTGCCTTATGGAGGGTTGAGGCATCCCTGCAGGACAGGGAGGGACAAGGCCTAAGGAGAAGCACCGGTCCAGGATCTGACACTCAGCTGGGACATGGCCGTTTGAGTCAAGACCACTGGTCACTATCATTGTGGGAGAAAAGGCACTTCAACTCATTAAGGCCTTTTAAAGAAACGTTATGTAGATTAAATGAGAAATGGGCGTCAATGCTCTTTGTAATAAAAGCAAACTTCAGGAGAGTAACAGTGAAGGAAACAAACCTGTGTCATCTCTGCCGGGGTGGGAAAGGGCATGCTTCTGTCTTTGGGGTCTTGGGTGTTGGGGAATTGCGCGTGGACCAGAACATGGGCCCTTCCATGTTGTTGACTTGAGGCAGGGGCAAGCCTTGAGCTTGGGGAGGTGCTCAGGGCTCCAGCCCGGCCCTGGGTCCTCCCGCTGTGGCATGGGCAGCTGGTGAATATAAGGATGTGGGCTGGCCAGGCCTTAGTGCACAGCTCAGGCTGAGGAAGCTGCAGAGCTCCTGGCTCCAAGGACCGGAGGAGGAGGAGGAGGAGGAGGAGGAGGAGGCGGCTGGGTCCGAAAGCATTCAGTTTCCTGTCCCAGAAGCCGGGCCCTTTGCTTCAGGAGGCGTGGAGACAAGGGAGCACTTGTCTAAACCAGAGTTCCAGCAGCCGCAGGTTCTGCCTGCCTGCCTGAAGGGGAAACTGTTCTGTGTTCCCCACTGGAGGCTCTCCAAGCCAGCAGCCACTGCTGCAGGGTGGGCAAGGGGGTGGGGGCAGTGAGCTAGGAGTGATCTGCCCGGGGCAGCGGGACCTCTGGAGGGTCCATCCCGCACGGCCTCTGGGTTCCCAGATGGGCGTCGACAGCTGCCAGGGACCAGACAGGACCAGCCCCCAGGAGTCCCCTCAACCGCCACATCCCTGCCTCGGGAGACCTAGCAGCTCCGCAACTTCGAGGGTCAACCTCCTGCACCACGCCTGGAAAGGTGACCGAAGGCCCAAGATCAAGATCCACAAGAGCCGCGCGACGCTTATTGTTTGAAGGGAAGCTCCCTTTGTTCTTAGGTTTTTACCAAAGCGGAAAGCAAAACCAATCGTTTCCTGATCAAATTTTTTTTGCTGGCACCGAAGCAGCAAACCAGCTCTCGGAGCCCCGTGTCCCTGTTCCAGGTCTCCTCGCCCCTTCCCTTCGGCTGGGAAGCTCGGTCGCCTCCGGAGGGCCCCGCATCTGGCCGGAGCAGGTCCTCAGGCCGCAGACCCCCGCACCCGAGGGGCTCGCAGGCCACCGGGGCGTTCCCCGCCCCCGCCGCCGCTCTCCCGAGGCGGGTTTTCTTGGGAAGCGCAGTGGCTCCGCAGGATCAGCGCTTCTGGTGGCCCAGACCCGGCTTCCGATTCCATTTAACACATGGAGCACGTCTTATCTGGCGTCGCCTCCCGGGGCTTCCCGCCCGCCTCCCCCGGCCCGGCCCGGCCTGGCCCGGCCCGGGAGGAAGCGGAGCCGCGAGCTTTTGAAGTCCGGAGAATTTCAATCCCAGAGGAGCCGCCGGGACCTCAGCCTGTTACCCAGCGGGAGGGGACAGCAGGCCCCTGGAGGTGAGAAGCTGTGGGGGCTGGGCCGGACCCTACTCAGGCCGCGGTGTCGCCTCCACCGACTTTATGGGGTCGCCCAGACCTGCCGGCGGCTGGCGACAGTCGCTCTACGAATTTATCTTCCTTCTCCAGCCGTGTTGGGAAGAACCTTCAGGACACAGCGATAACCACACTATCCAAATACCCTCCAAACCCAAACGACAGAAAGTGTTTCCATCCTGCCCCCTCCCGTTTTCTTCCTTCTCGTGGTAAAAACCCGATTTCTCTTCATCTGACGTTGACGAAAAGATGCTTTTGGAAGTGACATTTGATTTAAAAATTTTTCCCCTGTGCCCGGGGGTGTAATAGGCCCCTATGAAAGGGGAAATTGAGGCTGCTGTGAAAGGGTGGAGGCAGCAGTCGGGAGGGGAATGGGGCTGGGGCTGGGGCGGGCAGTCCCTCAAGCTTGGGTGAAGCCCAGAGGAGGCAGCCAATCTCCTGGAGAGGCTGTGTCCCAGCTTGAGCCTCCTTCCTCCCGGGGAGGACCCAGAAAGAAAACGCCAGTGGTCCCTCTTGATCTCTCAATCCTACCCTGCTTTCATGTAGCAGGGGAAAGCCAGGGAAGAGGATCAAACGCAGAGCACTCCCAATTGAATGCAAAACGGGGGGCGGGGCAGGGGAGCCGGGAGTCCCTCAGAGGACCAGGCCCCACAGAGGTGCGCACAGCGGGGAAGGGGGGGCTCTTTGAGAAGGCGGAGGGCTCCCGGGGAGGGAGAGGGTGGGGGCGCCCCAGGCCCAGGCTTGGGAGGGCGCAGCCCAGGGTGGGCGACCTAGGCAGCTCTGACACAGATGCCGGGGGCTCGACTTCTACAGGAAGGAGAAAAAGAAGCCAGAAGGCCCCCCAGGCTCTGGCTGCTGGCTGGGAAGAGCAGGGTGTGACAAAATCCTCAGAAAACTCTACACCACAGTGAAAGACTCTGGGATTTGATCCCCTCCAGTCGGATCCACTCCTCTCACCTTTTAAATATCCCCCAGGATTGGGGGGTTAGCGAGGCTAGCAGATGGTGGTTCTGGGAGTCCCAGGAGTGGGGATGTCCATGTGGACATTACCATCTGAATCTCTTCCCCAGGTTAATGAGAATCTCATTGAATAAGGGAAATAAGTCGGAAGCAGGAATGAGAAGGGACCTGTCCTCTCCTTGAACCCCTGGCTTCCTCCACCTCCTCCATTAGCCCACAGACAGGAAGACTGAGGCAGGGAGAGAGGGAGAAGAGTAGAGAAAAAGAAAAAGGAGGAGGAGGGAGAAAAGTAGGAGACAGAAACACAAACAAAAAAGATAGTGATATAAGGACTTTCCTTTAAAATCTCAGAAATTGGGGCTTTGTCTTGGGACACTTGGGGACACTGGAGAAGGAGGGGGGTGCGGGGCGGCCCGTGGTGGTTAATGCTGGCAGGTCTGAGGGGGTGGAGAAAGGAAAGTTGCAGGCGGCAGAGCAGAGAAGGGGTCTGCCTCCCCCACTCCGCAAAGTGGGGAGAGACCCAGCCAGTAGCCTGGCCCTGGCTGCCTGCTCAGAGCTTCCTAATGGCTTCTGGTCTGCCTTGCCTGGAAGAAGACCCGTGGGCCACTGCTCCCAAATACATCAAGTACAACAAATGTCCCCCGGCCCCCGCCCCCAGCTCTGCCACAGAGGTTCTCCTTCTGTCCTCAGAGAGTCACGAGAGCCCCAGTCACTTGCTCTCGGGGCATTTTTGGTGATGTCTCTCTCAGGGTGGAGGGCCCCGGGGAGAACCCTGTGAGTCGAACCTTTGCGAACCCCAATGCTGCGGCTCAAGCACTCCGAACCCCTGCCCCAAATCTCTGGGAAGAACGGCACCTTCTCCCAGTGAGGGGCCTCTGGCGCTGCTGCTGGAGGGGCCATATCAGTGGGCGCCTTGTCCCTCAAGAACCCCGTTTGGGTGGGTGAATTCATTCACTCCGAATACGGACAAGAAAAGAAGAAAAGGCCACTCTCAGGACCTCTCCCTGCCATGCATACCTGAAGTGCAGGTGAGACCCGAACACACAGGAAAGCACATTCTTCGAGGAATACACCTGGAGGTCCAGCCGGCCGTCTTCGAAAGCTTGAGGCCACCTAGAAGGGAAGGGGGAGATAAAAGAAAACCTGTAAACACTTTGAGTCAGCAGCCAAGGCAGGTCTTTAAAGAAAAAAATTAAGACATTTATCTCTTGCCCTGTGGGAGGAAAAAGAGCAAAGTTCTCTTTTGATTCCCAGGAAGAGGGAGATAGCCGGGGGTAGGAGATGGGGGAGGAAAAAGGGGGAAGGGTACCCCAGGCTCAAGCTCTCCAGAGAACGTGAGGGTGGGGAGGGAACATGTTTTTGGACAGCTTGTAACAGGCTCTGGAGCCCGTTTGAGGTTAGCTCGCCAGGGAAGGGCGGTTGTAATAATGCTGGGAGAACTGAGTCTTGTGACTCAGCCTTCACATCCTAAAATACAGTTATGGATTCTCTTACCAGTATTAGCTCAAGGCACCAAGTTAAGAAAACCAAAGCCGAAGCAACAATAATAAAAAAAAATCATATTCAATTACCGAGTCCCGCGGCCCCTGCGGAACTCGCCGTGCGCGTTAAGCTCTGTTTTCTTTCTGCGGAATTCCATTTGCATCCCCTCTGCCTGGGTGTCTCCCTCTCTCAGTGTGTGTGTCTCTCTGTTTTCACACTCTCCTCCCCATTCGAGCGAGGCCCACACCTGGCGCATCACTGCCGAGCCATTAGCTGCGGGTCTCCTTTCATCTTCGCTGTGGCAGACGTTTCTATTTATCCACTTGAGCTCGCCGAGTGGCGTCACCAGCGGTACTGTAGTGACGATTGCAGCGGGAGGATGACAGCTTAGAAAGAAGAGGGCAATGGGGCTTCCTCCCAGAGGCGGTGCGGCGCAGAGCAGCGCTCGCGGCACAAGGTGACCCCCGCTCCCCACCGCCGCCACTGCCGTCACCGTCGGCACTGCGCTCCGGCCGCTCTGCGCCTATCCAGCCTTTCTCCCTCCCGCAGCCAAGATCTGTCGGACCTCAGGGGACCCAGGGAGCCGGGGGCTAGGAACTCACTTGGGGCTTCCCCCCAGCCTTCCTCCTGAGAGCCCCGGGATGGAGAGCCGAAAGGACATGGTTATGTTTTTAGATGGGGGACAGCTTGGCACTCTGGTTGGCAAGAGGGTCTCCAATCTGTCGGAAGCCGTGGGCAGCCCGCTGTCGGAGCCTCCCGAGAAGATGGTGCCCCGCGGCTGCCTGAGCCCGCGGGCCGGTCCTCCGGCTGCCAGGGAGCGCGGCGGGGGAGGTCTGGAGGAGGAGCCGGTCGACGGACTAGCAGGAAGCGCTGCGGGGCCGGGCACCGAGCCGCGGGCAGCCGGTGCAGCCGTGCTCGGCCCCGGACCTCCGGCCGCCTCGGCCGACAGCCTCTCGGGCCAGGGGCAGCCCAGCAGCTCGGACACTGAGTCGGATTTCTATGAAGAAATCGAGGTGAGCTGCACCCCGGACTGCGCCACGGGGAACGCCGAGTACCAGCACAGCAAAGGTAGCCACCGCGCCCCCTTTCCGGGCCTCCCACCGCGCCCACCTTCCACTTCAGCTCGGACGGGAGGAAGACACTCCTTTCCCTCAGGGTGGCCGGGGGGACCCACTTGAGCAAATCTGCGCCCTGGTGGGGGGCTCGTTCTGTGCTCTGGCATTGGCGGGACTGGGGGTGACAGCTGTGCTTTGGGGGAGGAGGGAGACGAAAGCCCTGGGTTTGAGGGGGAATCAAAGTGCACCCCATCCTCCCAGAGTTTTGTGGTACTGCTTCAACTACGTCTGGAAGATACCTTCCCCGGGCGTGGGTGAGATCAAACGCGGGTTCCGGCAGTTTGTGGCTGGCGGGGTGTAAGGCGCATCCAGGCGCGGAAGCGCGGAGTCCATAAAAAAAAACTGTAAAAACGCCGCTGACCCGGGCCGCCTGGGTGCTGAGGCCCTCCGACCAGTTTGCACGTCGGTCAGAGGTCCAAATTACCTTGTCACTTCCCGGGCTCAGTGGCGCCAGGTCGGAAATGGTCCCAATGATCTAATTGCCTTTGGTCTCCGGTTGCATTTGAAAAGGCAAAGCTCTGGCCCTCCCCCTTTCCCCTTTCCTTCCTCGTCCCACTTCTCCACCCTAAGGAAAAGGAGCTGCAGGGGGCGGGAGCCCCACCCTTCCTTGGGTTAGGCCCAAAGGAGGAGGGGGGTGGTGGCTGTCACTGCTTGAGCTGGAGATCCCCTCCCTGACCACCGGCTAGCGTGGGCTGCTGGTCAATGGCCAGGAAGGGAGTCTCCCTGAGAGGGTGGAAAGCTAGAGAACCCACCAGCAGACACTCCTCCACAAAGCTGATGGGTGGGTGGGAAGAGCCTACTATGGAAGAAAACCCATCACCTGCCCCTGCAGCCAACTCCTCGAGGAGCATTCATGCTCACAAATGACCGCCTGGAGCCCGACTCCCTAACGAGTGCATGCTCTCAGAACAACGCGCACTCTGCTCAAACATCGACGGTGACAGGGCACTCACACACGCACTCCCCTGCCACCCCTGCAACACGTGCCTCCACACAAAAGCAAGAGAAACGCCCGTGCCCAGCATCCTGCAGTGGCTCAGACCCAGAGTTCGCAGCACTCCGGCACAATGGTGCCTGTCAACTCACTTGCCTGTCAAATATTCACAGCCTTGCCCACTCCTGGCAAGAGTGGGCAGCAGGCTCAGAGGGACTGCATTTCACCTGAGCCCCAGGGCAGGTGGGGCTTCCGTGCCCAGCAGGGCATACTGGCCTCCCAAACAGCAGCTAAGCCAGGCCTAATGGCTGCTGTGTGCTCATCTGAATGGTGAGCCCTGTCCTTCCTTCCTGGGTTCTTGAAGTCCTTAGCACCCTGGCAGAAGCAGTGATTGAGCCTCCGGAGCAGGGAGGGGGTGTCTCTTTCCACCCTGGGCCTACGGCCCCCATCAGCAGCGTTTCTGTGTCTGTTGTGTTGTGTGTGCGTGTGTGCTCCGGGCTCCCCGAGCAGGGCCAGGCTCCGAGGCGCTGGCCAGCAGTCCCAACGGCGGCAGCGAGGCCCCCAAGAGCAACGGAGGCGGCTCGCAGGGCACCCTGACCTGCAGTGCCAGTGACCAGATGCGCCGATACCGCACTGCCTTCACCCGGGAGCAGATCGCACGGCTGGAGAAGGAATTCTACAGGGAGAACTACGTATCCAGGCCGAGGAGATGTGAGCTGGCTGCCGCCCTAAACCTGCCGGAAACCACCATCAAGGTAGGTGCTCCGGGGACCAGGGGGAGGGCGTGCGCCCACTCAGGAGGACGTAAACAGCACTGCCCAGTCCCCAAATCTCGCCTGAGCCACGATCTGGGTCTGTGGTCTCCCTGCCCACGTGGCAGCTGGGGGTGTCCAGGCCTGGGGCAGGCTCCAGGCGTGGCAGATTTGCCCTCCATGAAGTTGACTCTGTCCCTAGCCAAATAAACAGCAGGGTTGGGGTGCCTGTGCCCGTGACAAGGAAGCGTCCCAAGGGAGAGCGGCTGGAAGGGGATGTGTTTCTGGGGAAGCGCTGCCTGCTGCTTCAGACCTGTGTCCCCCACTGCTAGCGCACTGACGCGTGGTTCTGGCAGCCCAGGGAGTTGTGGCCGCAGGGGCAGCTGGGAGGAAGGACAGACACCAGAGTCACTCTCTGAACCTCTCCAAGAGGGCTTCCAGCTCCAGGAGGTGGTGGTGGGATCAGCCTCTGCCTAGAGGCTGTTACGCGGCTCTTCCCGGAGCTGCGAGCTGCGGGCAGCGCCCCTGCAGCGGGGCCGGACTTCCGGCGCCCGCGCGCCCGGCCGCACACGGCTCCCCAGCCTGCGCCTCTCTCCGCTCCAGGTGTGGTTTCAGAACCGGCGCATGAAGGACAAGCGGCAGCGGCTGGCCATGACCTGGCCGCACCCGGCCGACCCCGCCTTCTACACGTACATGATGAGCCACGCGGCGGCCGCGGGCGGCCTGCCCTACCCCTTCCCGTCGCACCTGCCGCTGCCCTACTACTCGCCCGTGGGCCTGGGCGCCGCGTCCGCCGCCTCGGCCGCCGCCTCGCCCTTCAGCGGCCCGCTGCGCCCGCTGGACACCTTCCGCGTGCTGTCCCAGCCCTACCCGCGGCCCGAACTGCTGTGCGCCTTCCGCCACCCGCCTCTCTACCCCGGCCCCGCGCACGGACTGGGCGCCTCCGCGGGCGGCCCCTGCTCCTGCCTCGCCTGCCACAGCGGCCCGGCCAACGGGCTGGCGCCCCGCGCCGCCGCCGCCGCCGCCGCCGCCTCGGACTTCACCTGTGCCTCCACCTCCCGCTCGGACTCCTTCCTCACCTTCGCGCCCTCCGTGCTCAGCAAGGCCTCCTCCGTCTCGCTGGACCAGAGAGAGGAGGTGCCCCTCACCAGATAAGGGGCCGCCCGCGGGCTGCCGGCTCCAGGACGTCCGTGGGGGCCGCCCCCCCGCCCCCAGGGCCCCGAGGGGAGAGAAGAGGGCCACGAAGGACCAGCGGGACTCGGCCTCGAGGACGTGGACGCCTGGGAAGCGGCCTAGGCTGGCGCGGTTGGGCAGCAGGATTGGGAATGGGGAGGCAGAGGCTGAGGGACCTTACTCTGGGGCGACCCCTCTTTGCTATTCTTCACTGGACCCACTGCCCCGCACCCGGGTTGAGGCCGTGGCTCCAAAGCTAAAAAAACACACACAAAACTTAGCAGCAAAAGCAACCAATATTCAGCCCCTCAGCCCCCCACTTCACACCCCTTCCTCATCGGATACCCCACCCCGCCCCGCAAGGCCAAGCCGAGGCACTGGAAAGGGAAATTGCTGTCTCTCTATACAAAATGCTGTGTATGCAGAGCGGGTAGAGATTAATCTTTGCCAGCTTTTCCAAGGCATGGCAAGGGGCTTGTGGATGGCAGCGCACCAGCCACCTAGGGGGGAGAGTGAGAGAGATGATTTACTACCACGGAGAACCCTGGCCCTCCCAGGGAACCTGGGGGCTCTCTTGCCTACCTGAAGCCCCACTTCCACAACATCTTCTGGTTCTGCCACCTAGCAGCTCCTGATCTCTTTCCTCTCTTCTAGCTTCTTGGTATCTCTCAACTTGCAACTTTATCTCCAACCCCCCACCCTGCCTCCACCCTACCGCACTTTTTTTAAAACGTTGGCAGGGAGGCCGCAGAACCCCCCACCCCCACCCCGACCCAGGGTCCCTTTTTGGCTTCTACCAAGCCTCCTCTCCCTGGGCCTAGCACACACCCTGATTAGTAAGTGATGTGTGTGAGGAGGGTTTTTGAATGTTGAATGTATAATAACGATCACTCTGCAGCCAGCCACTGAGGCCAGGGCTGAGCTGTTAACAAGGCGCCCAGGGAAGAGCTTAGGGGGCAGGACCACATCCCCCTCCCTCAGTATCTGGAGGCAAATTAGAGGTTATTTCCAGCCTTTGCCTTCACCAGAAGCTTTCTGGCCCTTCCCTTGGCATTGGGCATTTGACATCATTCTTCCTCTCATTTACCTCCCAAGCTGCCACTGGAGCCAGACTTTTACATACTTGTGGGAGCCGCCGTCTGCCCCTTTTGGGGACCTTGTCTTTCCCCTCCACCAGGGTTTGTTTGGGAGCCACGCCCTAACTCTCACGCCCACACACACATTCTTGCAGCCAGTTTTTGAGGGATAGGAGAACCTGCAACCCCCAGTGCAAGCTTCACCCTGGCTGGGAGGGGTGGTTCTTCCTGTAGGTAATGAATTTGCTTTGGTTTTCCTTTGAAGCCCAAAGAATTTGCTGTTACAATTTGTTGACCATATTGCAATAAAAGCTGGACATGATTCTCACTTTAGCATTTTAATTTTTTTTTTTTTTTGGCAGCAGGAGTAGGTTGGCTCTTTGAATTGCTAGTTCAGCAGGGACGGAACCAAAAGATGGACCCACAGAAAAGGAGTCTCCCAAATCTGTGCTGGGCATGGGCAGGCTCCAAACGGACATTGCACAGAGGTGGAGAAGGCAGGCTCCCAGCTACCCTGAGGTGCATGTTGCCTTAGTTCTTTGCAGGCTGGGAGCCTTCCGGGGCTAAACTGGCAGAGTGCTGACCCCATGTGGGGCTTACCCCTGCAAGGCTTTCTTCTCCACTTGTCCCAGCCCTTCCAGGAAAGATGACTCTGGACAATAGTTTTCATGGATCCCACTCCAACCCAAGTAGAAACAAATGAGGCCGTGGGGGTGGAGCTTGAGCACTGCAGAGAGTTGGGTTTGCTGGTCAACCTAGGTCTGAAAATTAGGGTTCAGGAAACAAGGGAGGAGGACTCCTTGGTTGGGATGGAACTTCCTGAGTCATTTTCAAACTGCAAGTCATCTACAAGGGTGGATTTCTGGGCTTGTCAGGGCCAGGGGACAGACAGTCCTCTGCAGCCACCTCACTCCCATCTTCCGTCCCCATAGGAGAGCCACTGTGGCTGCCTCTGAAGTCATGCTTGAGTAGGGGAGAGATGGGTGTCCTCAGCAGGCTAAGAGTTCAGAATGCATGGACTCCAAGGGTTATCTGTGGGTATATCCCGAGCAGGTGTGGACTTCTCAATTGGCCTCCATCCTTCTTTGAGCTCCAGAGCAAATACTTCTGCACACAGAGACACCTGCCTTCCCAAGCACAACCTGTGCTGAGGTTTCCTGCATCCTCCCTGCCACTTTGCCATCCCCCATTCCTGCGTAGCTCCCACTGAAGCTGGGAAGCTCCCCGTGCCAAATCCCGGCAAATTTCTCGGTTACTTTGCATCGGGCTGAGATTGCTTGCGACAGGTAAATGGGCTGAGGGTTGCCGTAATGCCAGGCGTATTTTCAGTTAATAGGGAGGGAAAATGAGGTGTCTGCAGCGATATTGGAAAGTACAAGATCGATGATCCGGCCTCGTGTCCAATCAGCAGCCTTTAATTGACTGTATTTTCTGGGTAATTGAGCCTCTCTTCCTCCAAATTGAAGTGGAAGATACAACAATACATCTTGCCAGGAGGAATTACTCATTACTTCATAATGCAATTTCCCTTTTGCCAAGGTTTGCGGTTTGGCGCTAGGCGCTACTACGCACACTCCCTCCCCCACCCGAGCACCTAAAAACAGGTCTGCCCACCTGCACCCTGCAGCCACAAGTGGCCTGACACCTCCATTAGGGTGGTGGGAGTGGGGAGGAGGAAAGACAGTGAATAAGACACTGCCCCTCCACAGCCTCAGTCTTTTCATCTGTAAAATGAGAAGACTCAACCAAGCAACAGGGCTGACATGGTATTATTGTTGTCATTTTTCAACTTTCTGAGCGCCTTTTTCCCCCGTTTCGGTCCCATTTTGCAGGTGGGAAAAAGGAGGTTCCTGATTTCACACAGCTAATAGTGGCCCAGGCAAGTCTCAGCTTCAGGCTCCGGCTTCTTCTCCTTCGCTCTGAGCCTTTTTGGGGCCCATAGGCCATGGTAATCCCTTGCGAAGTCGGACTCACACTTTCCTTGGGCTCTTCAATCCAGCTGGGCAGGGCGGGTGGGGCTCTGTTAGCGCAGACCAGCGCTGGACCGCGGTCCGCTGGGTCCCGCAAGACCAGCCGCCTTGCAGCCCCTGTGCGCGCTCAGCGCGGGCCGTCTCCCGCTTGTTAGCCAGTGATTGATTGCCTTATTAAAGCGTGTTCTTGTAAGTGTGACCAAACTGATTGCATTGCATATGTTTGGGATAATGCTCATTTTAAACAACAGGATAAAGAGGATGAGCTCGGCAGAGCCTCGAAGACGGAATGATTCTGGCCAGAAGCTCTCTAACTCTGGCATTAAATTGGCCAGTTACATAGCAAATCACTTGGTTCCTCCATCCTTGTCTCCATTTTTTTCCTGGCCTGCAGTTCCATCACCTCCTCCAATGCGGTCTGCCCCACGCATGGCTTGTCTAGGGACTATATGAACTCTGTCCTCTCAGCCGAGATCCCTTCACCCACACACCCCAGACATCCAGCCCTCCTGCCCCCATCCTGGGCAGAAGGAAGAGTGATTCCGAACGTGCCCTTTCCTCTTTTCCTTTTTTTTCAGTAGAGTGAGAAATCACGAGCAGCAAAGTCCCCTGTACGAGGCGGTGCAGAAAGTCCTGCACAGAAACCAGCACAAGCACCAGAAGTTGTTGGCAATGGTGGAGCTGCAGATCAGCTTGAAGAACTGTGACCCTCAGAAGGACAAACTATCTGGGGCACTGTGAGGCTTAAATCCAACACCTGCCCCAAGTTCTCCACATGTGTTCTGAGGGGCCAGCAGCACTGTGATGAATTCTAGACCACAGACATCCCCCACATGGATATCAAGGTGCTGAAGAAACTCAGCAAGAGCAAGAAAAACTGGTCAAGAAGCTGGCCGAGAAGTATGATGCCTTTTGGCTTCAGAGTCTCTGACCAAACAGATGCCATGAATCCTTGGCCCGGGCCCGAATAAGGCTGGCGTGTTCCTTCCTTGCAGATCCACAAGGAGGACATGGTGGCCCAAGGCGAAGAAAAAAGTGCTGTGTCCGGCAGTGGCTGTTGGTCACATGCAGATGACATGGGATGAGCTCGTGTCCAACATCCACTTAGCTGTCAACTTCCTGCTGTCACTGCTCAAAAAGAACTGGCAGAATGTTTGGGCTTTGTCCATCAAGAGCACCATGGACTAGCCCCAGAGCCTGTACTAGGGCACAGCGTAAGAAACCATACTGCTACCATTAAAAAGAAAAAATGAAATTGAAAAGAATGCACCCTTTCACCCTAGGTCTCCCTTGGGAGTGTGGCCCTAGGGGGTCACAGCAAACGTGAGCTCAGGGCCCCACAGCAAGTCCTGAATCTCCCCACCCCCACCCTCAGACCTTTCTCTCAAAGTTTAAAAGATTCTTTTGTTTCCCAGGTTTCTCCCGCTTGGTTGCTTCCATTATTCCTCAATTGACGAACCCCCCCATCCCCCACAGGCACCATATGTCTGCCCAAGAGCGTGGATGTCACAGCGGACAGTTGTGGAGGATGGCCAGACAGACGGGATGGCATTCTCGAAGTGGGAAGAGCTTTTCCTTCTTAGCATCCTCCCCACGCACACCATCTCGGAGTGAGACAGCACGCACGGTTTAGGAGTTAATGAGTGGTGGGCAGGGAAAGGAGGTCGGGGCACAAAATTGGGATTTCTTCGATTTACTCCACCCTCAGCCAATCGTTGTGGCCAGGTTCTCTTTCCGTGCCTGTTCCCTAACAGAGGAACCCTCAGCCGGCCTCCACCCACTCCAGTCGACTTGTAGGGGAGCCAAACTGCTGGCAGATTGAACTTCCTAAGGGGCACCTTGGGGATACACCGAAGTTCTGGTTTGTGTAAGATGATGACGGTTGTCAGAACCAGTCAAAAAGGGTGCCACTCTTCTGGGTGACATTGGCAAGTGCAATCGCATGGATTCTTTTGCAAGACCCAGCTAGGATGCGTCTGGATAAGGGACGGGATCCAAATGGCAAGTTTCTTCCATCGCTCAGCTCCTCCCTGGGTCCGTGGGGGCAGGCACATCCGACTACATTAGGGTGAAATCAAGGCCCAACTCACCATTTGTGCCAGCTTGCAGGACCTGGAAATGTCGACCCTGGTGGGGTGGAAAAGCCAACCATCTACAAAGCAAACAGAAACAGAAAGTCGTTTCCAAAATCACCTTCTCAGCAAATGAGTATGTGAAATTCGGAGCAGGAGCAGGAGAGAGAGAAAGATTGCTACTTAAAAATAACATGAAAGCATTAAGTAATTATTTAAAACAAGGCTGTTTAGAAAAATATTTGTATTTATTGCAGCTGCTCAATTGGCCTCGTTAAAGTCAGCAAGCATTTAAATTGTGTTACAATCTCATTTAAATCCCGCTCTGTTCCAGCAGGCTGAAGAGCTTGAATAGACCAATCACTTCATAATGATGATGAATGAGAAATTAATTCAGATACAAGCAAGACAATTTAGGCCTTCATCTGTTTAAATAGCCTTCCAATATTATTCGCGATTGCGGGTCACAGATTGAATCAATTGTCCAATCTTGTGAAAGTCATATCCTTGCATCTTCATCGAGATTATTTATAGCGCAGTGAGGGCTGCTGAAAGGTATACGCTGTTAACAGGGACAATTACTTAAAGGGAAGCGTTTATAAAATGGAAAACAAATGCCGGGGTAAGAAACAAATGGGATCAAAAGCAGCCATTCCAATCTGGCTCCCCGAGGGAAGGGAGCTGGCGCGGCCCCCGCAGGACCAGGGCCCCAGCTCCGGCTCTGACGTCCCAGCGGCCCCGGTGAGGCCGGGCCTGCGGGCCGCGCTAGCCTGCGCCCTGGCTGCAGTGGTGACCCACCCCCCACACCCAGCCTCGGCTTCGCCTGCTCCGGGTCGGGCGGGAAACCGCCGTCAGGCCCTCGTCTGGCGTGGCCCCGCCGCGTCTCCCGGGGAGCATCGCCCTGCGCGAGCCACCCCAGGGCGTTGCACTTGGTGCGGGGTTCAGACCCCGGTCCGACGCGGTCGGGCCGCCGCTGCACAGGTCGGAAGGCCTCGCCGCGCGCACGGACGGGGGTACTTCGAGGCTTTTGGCCTCGGAAAGCTCAGCCTCCTCTTAAACTTGGCCGCCTTCTAAGGCAATGGCGGGGAAGGGCCCCCATTTTCTTAATGCCTCTCCCCCTCGCCGTCCCGGGGCAGAAAGCGCGCCTGGGGTCGCTGCACGTCCTCCCGGGCCTAGACCCTTCCAGGCTGGCTTCCTGGGCCTGTGAGCAGCGGCCGTTCTAAAAACAAAAAAACAAAAACAAAAACAAAACCCTCCCAGTCCTTACCCCATTAAGTGCCCTCCCTGCCTCCTGAAAAAACCCCTCTGATAAGGCAGTTCCCCGTCGCGGTCACGCCGCTGCAAGCGTCCCCGCGCCTCGCCGTAGCCCAATGCGGGCGAGACGGCCGTCACGATTTCGAGACGACGTGTGCCCTCCCGAGGTGTCCAACTCCCCCTCCTGCGCCTGGGCAGGCGAAGACCCAGAAGAGCGCGCGGGAGGTGGGTTTGCTTTCCCGGAATCGGGACACGCGAGCTTAGCTCACACTGTGTGCCGCGTCTACACGGGCTCTGGGCGCGGGTCCAGGGAAGACGGAGCCTTTCCAGGCGGCACTTTTGGGGGGATATAAGTGAGGTGGGCTCGGAACGTAGCAGCGGGAAAGGTCGTTTGAGGCGCAGAGCCTGGAGCAAAAGAAAAGCGCGAGAGGCCGCAGAGAAGACAGAGCGCCGTCCACGGGTACAGCCCACGCGCCACGCCCGCCAGCGTCGAGGTGCGGTTTTTTCTTTCTTCCTCTGTATTTCTGTGTTTTGAAACAAAAGCCCAACTAATGGATTCCTGGCGCTCTGAGGACCCACTCCCGGGAGCGACTTTGATGTATTGCTGTCCAATTAGTGCCTTTAATTGGCGTCCTCCGGGACGGGCTGCCCGGAGCTGGGACACAGCCTCCTCTCGCCTCTCCTGCGCGCTGGAAAGGTAAAATTTATAACGCGCTGTAGCAATCCCAAGAGAGCTGGAGCCAGGGAGGGAGGCGGAGAAGGAAGGGAGAGATGCAGCTCCATCCTGCAGAGCCCGGACCCCCAGCCTCGGGGATGGTGGATAAGGGTCCAGATTACCCGGTTTCTACTCAGTTTCCTGCCTCCCTCTCCGGCCTGGCAGGAGGGCTCGGGCGGGAGAGTTGCTGAGGATTATGAATTTGCTCGCAGAAAGGCCAAGGGAGAGTGCATTGTCTGTAGAAGCCCACCCCATGTGGTCTCTCATCTCGTTAATAATGGCTGTTTGTTAACCAGGATGCGGAGGTTAAATAATCCGGGTGGAAGATTAAACACGCCTCATCAAGGCGCTGGGAGCCGAGTCGCACAGAGACCTGCGCGGGAGCCACTGGCTCGCTGGAGTCTGGAGGAAGGTGGGAATAAACAGCCGACAGGGAGCCCTGGGGAGGAGGAGAGGGAAGGTCTGGGCCCCCTTTTCAGGGGGTCCCCCCAAAATCAGCGCAGGCCCTGCCCCTTGACGTGTTGAGTGTTGAATAGGAAAATCCATAAAGGAACCAGCCCCAGTGAAGTGTGGATGTCAAATGCTGCCAGTGGTCTGCTGAGATCAGAACGGGAGCCCTGGGTCTGAATCCAGGGCCACCCCTTGAGGAGGGTCTATCTTCTGCCCTCCAGGCCTTACAAAGTCATACCTTTGGGAAGTAAGGGCCATTACTGGAACACGTGGGAACAACACTGGATTGGAAGATAGAAGATGAAGCTTGTCGCTTGGGCTCTGCCCCTAAACAGCTGTGTCATTCTCATTACATCGTTCTCCTAGCTTCATCGTCCTGCTGTATGAGGTAGACCGGAGACAGGGCTTGATACAGATGATGTACATATAATATTCCTTTTTCTTTCCTCCAGCTCTCACTAGAGTTATGGATCTGAGCACCTGCCAGATACTCTGTCTCCAGCCACCCTTGGCGGGTTCAGTCAAAGAGGATTTTATTCAGCACATATTTGAGAGCCTCCTATGGGCCAGTCACTGTGCAGGGCATATTCTTTCACAATGAGAGCAGAACATCAATTTTTATATCCCAGGGCATGCCATTCCCAAACACTGTATTTTGTAAAGGAAGACAAGGGAGAAAGAACTCAAGGGAGACAGTAGACTAGAATGTGTGTGTGTGTGTGTAGGGCCGAGAAACTATAGAATGAAGAAAAAAGGAATCAGTAACCAGAAGTGTAGGTCTCATTCAGATGGCAAGGAAGCCCGTGCAGAGAAGTACTGCAGAAATAGCTCCTCAATAGCAAGTGTGTTAGGGGGAGCAGAGAGAAGGTTCTTTTCTGGAGTTCTGGAGATTTGACAGTGAGCTAAAGGCAAAAGATGCCCCAGTTTGACTAGGAGTCCCGTGACAGATGCATCTAACATTGCCAATTTTCCATTTATATGTTGTTTCAATAGTTAAGAGTTTGACTCTTTAGCTAATTCCCAAAGCACAACACTTACTGAACCCACTGAACAGGGAACTCAGCTGCTGGGCTGGGAGTCTTCATCTTCTTGGCGATGGGCATCTGGGTTCAAGGAAGGGACTAGCCAATACTCTACTGACGCTTTCCTTCGCGTTGGCAGTAACTGTGGCCCCCACATTTCTCTGCTTTCGCCGAGAAAGTCCGGGGACCAGATTTGTGGTGCTGGGAAGTGAGGCTGGATAGCTAACGTCTGTGGAGTACTTGTCACACTGTTCCATGCTTTCCATGTATTATTTCATTTCATTCCCACAACAACCTCGTAAGGTGAGGACTATGATACTCCTCATTTTACAGGTGAGGAAACTGAAGCCCAGAGAGTTAATTGGCTTCTCATCTGCTGTGTCACAGTAGATGAGTCTGATTCCTGAGTCCAAACTAAAGTCATGTTTGCGGCATGGTATGGTGGCTAAGGACAGATGGACAGTATGTTTCTCCAAGAGTTGCTAAGGTCAGAAGTGGGCTCTGGATAAGGGCAGCTAGTGTAGGAGGCAGGGTGGACTCATGTATCTATTTTTTTTTTTAAAGATTTTATTTATTTATTTTCAGAGAGAGGAGAAGGGAGGGAGAAAGAGAGGGAGAAACATCAATGTATGGTTGCTCCTCACATGGCCCTCACTGGGGACCTGGCCCGCAACCCAGGCATATGCCCCGACTGGGAATCGAACCGGGACCGTCTGGTTCCCAGCCTGCGCTCAATCCACTGAGCTACACCAGCCGGGCTCATGTATCTATTTTTAAAAACCACAACTTCACTTAGCCTTCCAGAAATACAATATCTAGTTTTTGGGAGGTGGCATTCAATGAATAATTTAGTCCAATGAATGAATGAATGAATGAATGAATATTTATTGAGCATCTACTGTATGGTCAATACTAGACTTAGGTTTACACATATTTTAAAATTATTACTATAATTTTTAAGTGTCCATTCAAGAATATGTTTATTAATTTTAGAGAGAGGAAAGGATAGAGAGATAAACATTGACTGGCTGCCTCTTATAAGAGTCCTGACAGGGAATCGAACCTGCAACCTTTTGGTGTATGGATGATGCTCCAATCAACTGAGCCACCTAGCCAGGGCTACACCTTATTTTCCTTCTTCTTCAATTTGGTGCTGATATGGCTTAGTTTGTGTTTGTAACCTATTTTAACTTATTTGTGCTTTGCTTGAGAAGAACTCATTTAGTGATGAAAACTGTGGTTAGGGTGATTTTATGATAAGAAGTACAATTGCTTTGGTAGAGGACTTAGCAAAAGAGAGCTCATTTGCTATCTAACTTAGAGCCTGTACATTTTTAGCATCAGGAACTTTACATTGTACAAAATATAAACACTTTGAAATCTGTTTATTAAAACATAAACAATTCAAGCAATTCAAAAGCACAGATTGTGGAACCATGGGTCCTATTTGAAACCACACTCTGCTACTCACAAGCTGTATAACATTGAAAGTTTCTTCATCTCTCTGATACACCGTCTCTTCATCTGCAAAATGGAGGTGATAACAATAGGTGTGTGATAGTTATCTATTGCTGTTACCCCAGAACTTAGTGCTGAAATCAATAAACATCATCCCAATTGCTGTGAGTTGAGAATCTTTTCATGGCCTACTTGGGTGTTTCTGGCTCAAGGTCAGGCCACTCGGGCTGCGTTCTCATCTAAAGGCTCAACGGGGGGAGAATCTGCTTCCAAGCTCACTCTTGTGGTAGTTGACAGGATTCACTTCCTTACTGGTTGTTTGACTGAAGGCCTCGTTTCTTTACTGGCTGATGGCTGGGGGCTTCTTTCAGATTCTTGCTCTGTGGACCTCTCCATAGGGTAGTGTGTGCCTGCATGAGAATGAGAGAGAGAGAGAGAGAACAATCTTTCTGTTACCGAATCTTAGATGTGGCATCTCATCACTTTTGCCATGTTATGTGTATTAGAAGTGAGTCCAGATCTGTCTCAAACTCAAAGGGAGGGGATTACACAAGACGTCAAAACCAGGAGGCAGGGATCATTGGGGACTTCCTTAGAGTCTGCATCCCAGAGACCCTGTCTCACAGGGTCCTTGTGAGGATTGCATGACTTTACAAAGATGAAGAATTTAGGACAGCGCCTGTTTGCTGGGATCCTAGAGTCATCCTCTGATCCGGTTGAGCACTCATTTCTTATTTCAATTTCTCTCTTTTTTCTTGCAGAGCCATGTAAAAGACTGTTGAGTTTTAGGTAAGACTGTAGGAATGGCAGGGCAGAGTCACTGCCACAAGGAAAAGGGGAAGAGGAAGCAGACTAGAAAGAGAGCTGAATGAAAGGTTTGGAAAATCTCCAGGGTTGGATGCCTAGAGATGAGAGGTGATGTAGGAGAATCTTGTCAGCTAGCTTGTTCTCAAAGGTGCTCTTCCTCACATCGGGTGAGTTACAGCTTTAACAGGAGCCGTGCAAATGGTATGGCACGGATGTTGTGCTGGGGCAACTGTTGTGAAGAGGCAACTGTCGGGTACTAGCTGAGGGTTCCCAGTCCTGCCTGACCTCATTAGTGGAACCAACATGGTTGAAAGCTGACTCAAAAATGAGCAACTAAGAGGTCAAGTCACAGCATCCAAAGGGGCTCAGTCCTGATTCCATAGGTTTTCAGGACTGAGCTACTCAGTTAGGAAGGCGGAGCCCAGGAGCAACAGAACAGAAGCGGAAGACGTATTATTACTCAGCAGTCTGATGTAAAAGAGAAAAGCTGTACAACTAGCAAGAGAAATTGGCGCAAGGACGGCCAGGCAAATACGGCTCCCAAACTTGTCAGGGTGATGAGTTTTAGTTAAGACTGAAGCATCAGGCAGGAGAACATGGCTGAGACTTAATTGTCCCTGTCCTGTCATATCCTTTTTTTCTTTAGTAGAAGAATCCCTATTTTCAGCCGAGCAGGTCACTTAAATAAAGGCTACGTGTCCCAGCCAGGTAGGTGTGCCCATGGGACTAAGTTCTGGCCAATAGGATGTTAGCAGACCTGGTCAGTACGACTCAATAGGAAGTGTCCTTAAAAGGAGGGAATTGTGCTCTTTTCTGTCCCTCCTTATGTTTTTCTGGCTGAAATTTGCAATAATGGGTGGAACTCAAGAAGCTATCTTGGACCATGGAAAGGAAGCCATGTGTTGAGAAAGGCAGAAAAAGAAAAAAAGGAGCCTGGGTCTCTGATACTGGGGAACCCCCCCTGGACCACCCGTTTCTGGACTCCTTTTGCATGAGAAAGAAACTTCTGTCTTCACCGAACTGCTCTTATTTTGGATTTTCTGTCCCATGGAGCAGAACGTAATCCTAAGTAATACAGTACTTCACATTAAGCAGGGCAAAAGTGAATAAAGCCACTCTTGCAAATCGATTGCACAAAGACAGAACTTGGAAGGGGGCGTGGCTCCTGGCACGGAGGTGATGTGTTTGGATACGGTATGGAGCCTCGAAGTTAGACCTGCAGGGCGGGAAGTGCAGCAGGGAGAGAACATAAGTTTTAAGGTGAGAGACTAATTTAAATTCTTGTTTTGTTGCTTACTGGTTGAGTGACCTAGCAAGTTGTTTAATCTTTTTGAGCTTCAGTTTCCTAATCTTAGGGTGGTAATTATAATTAAATGAGATAATAAGCATATAAGCGCTTTAATTCCTTTCCCTTTTCTTTGCTCTTTTTCTAATCTTTTACCCCTAATCCTAACTCCATTAACCCCTTGGAGTGGGAATGGGTTTTAATTCCAAGTCTCACCTTTTCTGGGGGTGGAAGTAGAGGTCACTTATGCAAGTGCGACATGTTGGGATTGGCCACAGAACTGGAGAAGACTGGTGGTGGTGGTGGTTGTTATGGTGATGGCGGTGGTAATGATGGTGGTCGTGGGAAAGGTAATGTGGCAGTTGTGATGGGATGGTGGTAGTGAGGCGGGTGATGGCAGTGGTGGTTGCGGTCGTGGTGGTGGCAGTGGCAGCGGTTGTGATGGTAGTGGTGGTGGCTTCAGCCGTGAAGACTTCAGTGTTGGCTTCACATTAGAAACAGCTACCCTAAGCCAGTTGAACCTGAATCTTGGAAGCAGTGGTCTAGACATCTGTAGTTTTCAACGGTCGTTTTCACTGATACACAGTGAATATTGAGAACCACTGGGGAAGGGAAGCATAAGCTTGCCCGAGCACCTAGTAGGTACTCAGTGAATGCTGTTAATTGTGATTGAACTGAGACTGGGATTAATAGGAAAGGCTCTGGGTCTCTTTTCTATTTATTTATTTATTTTTAGATTTTTATTTATTTTTAGAGAGAGAAGGGAAGGAGAGAGGGAAACATCAATGTGTGGTTGCCTCTTGTGTGCCCTCTACTGGGGACCTGGCCTGCAACCCAGGCATGTGCCCTGACTGGGAATCAAACTGGCAACCTTTTGGTTCACAGGCCCGTGCTCAATCTACTGACCTAGACCAGCCAGGGCTCTTTTCTATTTTAAATATACGTGATTCACTCAGATGATCTACTGACTAACCCAAGTTTTACCAAGTTTTACTAGATACTACATATCTTCAGAGGCACCCTGACATTTCAGAACCAGGAACAACCCTCTAGATCATTTAGCCAAACGATTTCACATTATAGGCCTTTTAGTTTTCTGTAATAAAATAGACCTAGTGTGGCTACTGTGGATTTAGAGAAGATACAGAATGTTACATAGGAAGTATGCCACCTCTGTTCTCATTTTATTTTGATGCCAAAGCTGAGGTGACTGCACATTCCTTTTGTATTTCACGTGGGCAATGTTGACATGTCCAGATCCCAAGGTCAAAGCTATGTTTCCTAATGGCACTCTAGGACCTTCACTGGAAGCTGGCATTCCAGTTTCACGTCTCTGGGGTCAGCAATTGAAGTTAGAGAAAGGCAAAGTGCTGGGAAAAACAGGGTAAGGGCACACTCTCACCTAGATGTTACCTCGGTAAACTACCAGGAAGTACACAGGAGGAGTTACAAGCTCCCTTGCAGCTCCAGAAAGGAAGCTTGCATAGTGTGCCTGGGGTGGGGGTGGGGGTACCTTTAGAGAGCTCTGCCTGCTTTCTGTTATCCAGATGATCAGAACTGGCCAAGTGACTTTGGGAATCATGATTCTTTAAGATCAGAGATAAGGTTTGGGGGTGGCAGTGACTCTGAAAGAAATATGTGTAAAAACAATCCTGCACCTCCAGAGAGAATTTCTAGAATTCCAGGGAAGTGCTCTTAGCCCTGTCTCAATAGGATCTGCTTCTATACTATCATGATATCCCTGCAAAAGAGCCAACAATTCTACTTTCTACAGGGAAAAAAGTTTCGTGTGTGTGTTTTTTTTAAATATAGATTTAGTTCAATACATACATAGTAATTCTTGAAATTCCAGAGACAACTTGGTAAGGATATTTTCTCTCTGTTGCCATGGCCAGAGGCTTTGTCTGGTTCAGATCAAAGGAATAAAAAAGAAAAGAAAGGAAGAGATGAGTGTAACTGCAAACTGCAAACCTCAGCAAACTACTCGAGTCATAGAGTGAGCTGGTGGAAACAGGAAACTGCACTTGGGTCTGGAGACCCACGCTTTGGGTTTGGGCTCCTTGTGTGAAGTGGGCAAGCTCTTGGCCACTTAGAATTAATTACCTAGTGGGAAGTCACTGATCACACCCCTAGGACTTATGATGACTCTACCCCAGATCTGATGCTCTTTTAATAAATTAAAATGACCACTTTGCCCTGCTGGAAATCACACTCTTACTTTATCCACAACAGGGTTTTAGTAAAATGTGACGAAGTCTCCTCTACTGGTTTCATTGTATTTCCCCCTCTGTGGAAAAATCAGGCTTTTTTTCTTCTTCTTCTGAGATTTATTTTTGTTAACTTAACATTATGCCGTAGAAACATTTTGATGTCAGTACATCAGTCTGACACCCTCTTTTGCATACATGAAGAGATGCTGAAATACTATTTTTTTTAGGTTGGAAAATGCCTCTTTAGTCTACTTATTTTTTTCTTTTTAAATATGTAATTGTTTATGCTACTACAGTTGTAGGCTTTCAATGCACTATTCTGTTCACGTGTTACAGGATCACCTCTCTCTCGATTTGAGAGGATGGAGTGAGAGGCTTACACAGGCTCTGAGAAACCGCAGAGGCAGGTTCGGGGTTTATTTCTGGCAGGGGCTGGTTTCCTGGACTATGTGTGATGAGGACTGTGTCAGACTTTTAATTTCTTAAACTTTGCGTTTCTTACAGCCTTCCTCCAGTGAACTGAGGTTCAGATCCACTTCCCAGGACTCCTCTCTCTATCCCTGACACGACCCGGGAGCAGTCTGCAAGTCTGTCCCCACCTTACTAGGATGAGTGTCACAAAACCTGTTTAAAGTTTACTAGAAGCTTTCCAAGAGGCAGTTTCTGCTGAAGAATAGTTGCGAAATTAACTGAATGCTATTTTAACATAGTATATATATTTCTCACTGTGCAGTATAGGCTTGCCAAGTGGTGTGTGGTGCTTTATATGAGTGATGATTTTGAGATGGATTTTTATCTTCAAAGATGAACCGTGGACCCCTTAATTTTTCTCCTTATCTGTGAAGTTAAGTCCCTGTGACATTACAGATTTAGTTTCACCCTTTTTTCTACAAGGTAATTCTTAGACACTGTGCCGAAGAAGTAGCCGTGACTTAGGGGTGACTACTTAAATGCTTCGTTGATGGACAGTCTTGTTGGTTAAAGGAAGTGGCCTTGGTTATTGTCTAATAGGCGGGGTTTAGAACAAGTTCTGTGCTTTAGCCCTCCCCCGCTTCAAAGTCAATTATTGCAATTTCAGGACAAAGCAACGCATCCTTGGGAGAAGGGGTGTGTGAAACAGCCTTATTTTGGGCTTATTGTAGGCACTCTGCCTTCAATCCCATTTTTCAGGCCACGTCTCTTTTCCCACCACGTGGAATCATGGGATACACAGCGAATGGTACAAAGACCTCACCGTGCTCTGTGGGTGGGGTGAAAAACATTGATTTCCAGAATTTGTTCATCAGTTACTTGGTACAGAACAGTGGGTTAGTGTGGATGTTGTTTTGTGGAAGGTGAAAAAGTAAGCTTCCTCAGTCTGGTTTATTTCAGAGGAAAATGTTTACCTCGGAAACTAAAAATGAGCCAAGTTAAAATGAATATTCACGTATTAGTACTAAATGGCTTTCAGAGAGTTAAATCTTAAAAGAGTACCTTCTCATTTCAAGGATTTTTTAAAAAGATTCTATTTGTTTATTTTTAGAGAAAGGGGAAGGGAAGGAGAGAAACATGTGCGAGATCTATCAGTCGGCTCTCACACCCCCCCATCTAGCCAGCAACTGAGACATGTGCCCTGACCGAGAGTCAAACCTGTGAACTGGAACGTTCCTCATTCCACTGAGCCACACCAGTCAGGGCTCATTTCAAGGACTTTATTAGCACTAGTTATAAATATATGAGGGGTTGATATAAATTGACTTAATTTTATGTACCTGGTGAACAGAAAAGTTTATTAAAAGGAATTATATATTTTGAATCATATTTTGCTAATGATTTCTGTTATAATTTTTTGTTATAATTCTGTTCTAGATAAACAATGTTGATCTAACACATTGGAAATCCAGCTTTAGACTTCCAGTGTTCATGTCAAGCAGTATTCCCAGCCTCTGTGCATTTAATTCTCCTACTGGCTCTTTAAAGAAGAGTCAAGTGATAAATCAACCTATGTGTGTTCAATTCCCACTGAGAACTACACTCACCAATGATCCCTGTTCACTGTAAATTCTGTGGAATCTGCAACACTGGTTTTTGCTGCTGCTTCAGAGAGTAATAAACTCTTCAGCTGGAAGAACAGTAGGAATACTTTCTCAAACAGCTCGAATGGAAGTCAGTCCAGATTCATAAGAAAGGTACTTGCTTCCTCAATAACAACAGGGGCAACCTCTGTAATGGAAAAGGTGTGGGCTTTGAAACCAAGGAGACCTCTGAAAAAGAATCCCCACCTAGCTCCCTTGTAAAGAGGAATGTAAAACTGATAGCAACGCCACAAACTTCCTGCCTCCCCCCAAAGACAGAGTAATTAGTAACACACCCTCTTCCGCACCTGAAGATAAGGTAGGAAGCTTTGAAGTGCAGACTGAATCAGAGGGGCTGGTCTTCCCTGGAGGCGATGTATACTTAAAATCTTCCTGCAGTGAGAATTGCAGATTGTATCACCAAATAGGCAAGTTTAAAATCCTGTCTGGATCATTTTGAATTTTGGAAATATCAAGGCAACGTGAGGCACAGTGGCCGTGCAAACACTTTAGAAGCCACGGTTGGTTCTCAACAGTGAGTTGTTTGGCAAAACAGTGCACAGAAAAGCCATCCCACTGGCACAGGCCGGTGGCCAGGGAGCTCGGCCAACAGGCCAGGGCCACTTTATGGATGTGGGAGACACTCCTCTCTCTCCTTTTCTCAAGGATCCTGAGGGAGTTTTCAGAGGGTCAGCTGGGAACTTGGGCTATGGGACAATTCCAGCCTCTTTCTGTTCCCTACCCTCTCCTAGGCCTCTATCTGGTCTGGAAAGACACCTCTCCTTAGCCCCGTCTCTCCACTCACAATTCAAATCAGTGTTTTTCAAATTCTTGACTGTTTCTCACAGCAAAGAAAGACATCTTCTATCACAACCTAATACACACACACACACACACACACACACACACACACACACACACACAACCCCCAAACAAAAGTTTGCTAAAGCAATACTTACACTTACTGATGATCCCTGATGGTTTCTTTCCTTTTCCATTCCAACACCTGCTGGTGGTGACCCCACTAAGTTCCTCGATCCATTAGAGAGTCTTGACCCACAGTTTGAAAAGCACAAGCCTTAGATGACCAGTGCTCAGGGACACTGGCATGTTAGAGAAGATTCAAACACTAGAGAGCAGCCCTAGATTCATTCTCCCTACTCACGCTGCCCCCAACCCTAACCCACACCTTGACCAAAAAGGCTGCCCTTGATTAGGCATTTGAGGGCCATTTGTATACTTTCTGTAGTTTGGGGAGCCCAGAAGGTACCAGACTGAATTTACAGTTCCATTCTAGGGTATGGCTGACGTAGCTCATAATGCGGTGGACATATGGCTGGAAGGGATTTTCTTTTCTTTTTTTTTTTCTTGATATACTTGTTTATAAAATTTAAACAAGTATTAAAGAATCAATAAATCTAAGACATGGAAGAATTCCTAATTTACATACAATCTGGCCATCTATTTTATAGTTTAAATTTCTTCTACAATAATTATCAGCTCAGATCATTATAATAATGACAAATACAATAAAAACAGTTGATGCTACTATATATTACTACTACTACTAGAAGGGACTTTCTTGAGGCCTGAATTTTTATAGAGGAGGAAACTGAGGCCAGGAAGGGTAAGTTAAATAACCTGAAGTTAGAAAAACGGAAAGAAAGCACTGACCACGATCACATTAAAGTGAAGAGCTGGTTCTCATAACCCTGTCTTACCGCTTTATAGCAAACCCTAAAACTTACCTGAGTGGGCCATCTCAGCTCCTGTAGGTTGCTGAGTAAGTGGCCTGGTTAGGTCCAAAAGTCTAGGCCTGAAGGGAGGACATTTTCCATTTGTTGAAATTTGCAATTTCAGGCTTCAAACCTCTCCTTTAATATTTTATTTCTTATTCTTTCATCTTTGTCATTTTTCTTCTTGAACTTGATACTAGATTTAAAATATTCAATATATAGATTTTTCTTTTTTAAGTTTGACCTAATCAGCTTCACATTTATAAAAAATTTTATTTATTTACTTTTTTTAGAGTGGGGGAGGAAGGGAAAAAGAGAGGTATAGAAACATCAATGTGCAAAAGATACATCAATCAGTTGCCTCTCTCATGCCCCCAACTGGGGATCTGGTCTGCAACCCAGGCACGTGCCTGACTGGGAATCGAACCAGTGACCTTTCAGTTCTCAGGCCAGCACTCAAATCCACTGAGCCACACCAGTTGGGGGCATTTTTAAAATTTTTTTTGTGGTTAAAAATGTCTGATATAAAATATATCCTCTTAATTACATTTTTTTAGTCTTAGTCACAAGATAATTTTTAGTAAAGAATCTACATGTGGTTATACAGAGAGCTCTTAATTTTTTTCACTGAAAGCAACATATTTATAATTAATTTCAGTTAATAATTTTTGTTAAACTCCTAAAAAATTTTTATTGTTGTGTACAGTTCAGTAGTGCTAACTATCTCACATAATTCTGTAACAGATCTCTAGAACATTTCCATCTTGCAGAACTAAAACTCTGTACCCATGGAACTACTTCCCATTTCCCCTCCTCCCGTGATTTTCACTGCCCTAGATATCTCGTATAAGTAGAATCACACAATATATGCCTTTTTGGATCAATTGATATAGTCTGTAGTTTTTCCTTTTTAGACAATTAATATGCTTGATTTTAGCATATTAGTCGGCTTTGCATTACTGAGACAAACCTCATTTAGTAATGGCATATTGTTCTTTTGGTGTATTTCTAGATTTGATTTGCCGATATTTTGTTGAGGATTTAAAAATCTATGACAGAGAGAAACATTGGCCTATAGTTTTCTTTTACTGACTGTATGATTTGTTAAGATACTACTGGCCTCATAAAGTACAATGGGAAGTATTTTTTTCTTTAAATATTTGGTAAAATTCAACAGTGTAACCATATAGACCTGGAGATTTCCTTTTCACAAGTATTTTAAACTACAAAATCAGTTTCTTCATTGTAGGACTATTCTGGCTATCTGTTTTATCTTGGATGAGTTTGGTGTTGTTGGTTTGAGGAAATGGCATATTTAAGCAAAGTTGGAGAAGTTATTGAATTATTAATAATATTCCCCAATTATTCTTTTAATGACTGCAGGCTCTATAGTGATATCTCTCTTTCATTCTCAATATTAGTAATTTTTGTCTCCTCTGTTTTTTCCTTTGTCAATCTTGTTAAAGGTTTATCATTTTTACTGATCTTTTAAAGAACCAGCTTTTGGATCCATTGATTTTTTTTGTATTCTTCTGAATTACATTTTATTCATCTGTTCTCTTATAATTTTCTTTATTCTGCTTGCACTGAGTTTATTTTACTCTTATTTTTCTAGACCTTCTTTTTCTAATATGATTATTTAATGCTATAAATTTTCTCTTAAGCACACTTTACCTGCATCCCACAACTTTTGACTTGTTATATTTTCATTTAAAAATATTTTCTAATTTCCACTTAGACTTCATTGACTTATGGATTATTTAGAAGTGTTTTTTTTTTAATTTCCAAGTGTTTGGTGATTTTTTCAGTTATCTTTATATTATTGATTTCTAGCTTAATTCCTTCTGTTTTGGTCAGGTTATGCATTGTATGGTTTTAGTTCTTTTAAATCCATTGAAGATTTGTTTTTAAGACCCAAGACATGGGCCCTAAGACTGTTTCATGTGTATGTGAAAGGATGTGTATTCTGCTGTTGTTGGGTGGAATGTTCAATAAATGTCAAATGTGTTCAGTTGATTGATGATGCTGTTCATGTCTTATCTATCCTTACTAATTTTCTGTCTACTTATTTGACCAATTACTGAAAAAGGGATGTTGAAGCTTCCAATTATGATTGTGAATTTGCCTGTTTCTTCTGTGTGTTCTTTTAGTTTTTGCTTCATGTATTTTGAAGCTTAATTGTTAAGTACATCACATTTACAGTTGTTAGGTTTTCTAGGTGAGTTCGCTCGTTTGACATCATTTAATGTCCCTCTTTATAGCTGGTGTTTTTCTTTGCTCTGAAGTCTGCTTTTTCTGATATTAATATTGCCACTTCAGCTTTCTTTTAACTCACATTTGCATGTTTTCATTTTGTTTCTTTTTACTTTCAGTTTACCTATACCATTACATTTAAAGTATGTTTCTTATATATTGTGCATAGTTTGTTTGAATGTTTTTTTTCCTAAGATTTTATTTATTTGCTTTTAGACAGAGCGGAAGGGAGGGAGAAAGAGAGGGAGAGAAACATCAATGTGTGGTTGCCTCCCCCTACTAGAGACTTGGCCCCCAACCCAGACATGTGTTCTGCCTGGGAATTGAACTGGAGGCCCTTTGGTTCACAGGCCAGCAGTCAATCCACTGAGCCACACTGTCTAGGGCTGATAATGTTTTTTAAAAGCCTATTTTTTTTTAAAGATTTTATTTATTTATTTTCAGAGAGAGGAGAAGGGAGAGAGAAAGAGCAATGTATGGTTGCCTCTCACATGGCCCTCACTGGGGACCTGGCCCGCAACCCAGGCATGTGCCCCGACTGGGAATCGAACCGGGACCCTCTGGTTCCCAGCCCGCACTCAATCCACTGAGCTACACCAGCCGGGCTTAAAAACCTATTTTGACACTTTCTTTTAATTGGTGTGTTTAGACCATTTACATTTAATATAATCGTTGATATGGTTAGATACATTTATTTTCTGTTTTTCCCTTCTTTTCACTCCTTTAATTTACTTTTCCTTTTTTTGGATTATTTGAACATTTTTAGTATTTAGGCTATTTCCCTCCTTTGGCACATGTAGTCATAGAAAGAACGCTGCCAATTTGGAATGAGATGTGCGTTGAATCTTAGCTCTTCCATTAAATAGCTGTATAGCTCTCATTGACAAAATGGAGAATATATAACACCCGACTTTTCTATTTCTCAAGTAAGAAGAAGTGTTTGAACACTGTATTTTGTTAGAAAGCCTAAGAATAATAATTTTGAATGAACAAATAAGTATGCTATTGGCTAGAATGTAAAATTTGCATGATTTTAAGAGAAAGCTATAAGAACACAAGAACTACAGAGAAATTTCATGGCATTGGTAGACCATTTTGAACTATGTCCTCAGACCCTTGTGATCAAAGTTCATCCTCCAGCAGTGGGGGCACTGAATAGAAAAGGCTGAGAATTGCCATGCATTCCATTATTATCTGAAGGGGTAACAATGAGAACCAAATAATCAATGAGGTGCTCTCAGTATAATTAAGAAAAGCACTTTGTTATTAAAGTCTGGACAAACAGGACCTCCCTTTATTTCAGTTTTTGTTTACTCACACTTTCCATGCCTATCCTTCACCCCAGCAGCTGCTTTGCAGGCTGACCTTTTACCTGGACCAGTCCTCGCCCGCAATGGCACTGTCATGGGGTGATGAATATTGTGGGTGAATCAGTGTTCTTATTTGCTTTGCTCTCAAAGACTGACTTGACCTTCTCCTTGTCTTTCTAACTGGTTATGACTCATAGCTGAGCTGAACCCCAGGCTCTTGGGATCCCAGGAAGGGTGGAGTTCTGTGTTTTTCTCTGCCCCTGCACACTTTCCCAGTGTTGACTGGTGGGAACTAGGGTTGGGGATGGGAAGACCAGGTCCATTGCTATGGTTACCCTCTTCAATGATACTGATTATTAGGGACCCTCTTTCCTCAAGAATTCAGATCCCACTTCTTCCGGAAGTCATCCTCTACTGAAGAAAAATGACTGTTCAACTCTTCACTTACTTTGTGGAAACTTCTCTTGAATCCACCCTGCCTGTATCAACGAACTCACTTAAAGTATTTCCAAATATCAGGTAGCAATCTTTACCTTTGAATCCAGTTCACATTTAGATTACAAACTGAATCCATTTGTTCCGAGTTGAACAGAGTAAGTACTCATATACCTAAATTTTTAAAAATCATAAAAATAATATAAGCTTATCAAGGAAAACAATGAAAACTGGTAAAAAAAAGGAAGAAAATCTCTACTATTAATATTTTAGTGTGATCCTTTTCAGATTAAAAAGATATATCTATTGATCTTAAAAAAATGGTCTTTAGCACATGCATAATCATATTTGAAGTTGAGATTGCTTCAGGGAACCTCTGGACTCCCTGAACTTACATGTGAAATTGTTTGCTCTTATAGGCATGTAAACTTTTTTCCGGGGAGAGAGCATATTGTCTTTCCATCAGATACTTAAAAGAATCCACGGCTCCAAACACATTAAAAGTCTAAGTTCACAGTGTATGTTCTGTACCACAGTACTCTAGACAAGCACTCTCCCCAGAGATGTGGGCGATGCCGGTATATCCCTGGGACCACCCCGGGTTTTAGTTTTTCTGTCTGCGTTGGATTTGGCTCTTGTTGTGGAGAGTTAGGTCAGAATGTCTCCTTTAGCATGTAGGCAGTGGGAGGCCTCTGGACAGCGGTGCCATGTTCTAATTTCCATGATTCTGTTAGGTGTGTGTAGTGGGAGGAGCCAGAGGGGTCATAGTTCAAGGGGGCAACATGCATTCGCAGATCCCACAATGGAAGAAGGTCTGATCTGGGCTGGGTTTAGAGTTAGTCTTCAATATCACTATTTAAAGCTGATTTGAAGTAGTTACAAAAATAGAAGATATTTACTGAGTACTTGCCACATGACAGATACTGTTCTAAATGGTTACATGCATTATTTCACTTAATCCTCCCTATAGCTAATGAAATAAGAAAGGTTATTATCTCCATTTTACAGGTGAGGATGCTGAAGTTTGGAGAGTTTAAGTTAGAGGGGGAGTCAGAATTGGAATTGAGGCAATTTGGTGCCAGAGCTGGAAACTCTAATCTCTATATTCTGCTGCCTCTCTTGGCAGTAATGGCACAATCTAATGCAGCCGAATGTTTGCATACTATTTTACCTGCTGCATGCTTGCAAGTATAGTATTTCACCTACTCCTCCACATTATCTTGCTGTTATTGAATAGTTATTGGATGTTTTTAATGGGAAATAGGCATAACTAGCATTTCCCTTTGATAAATGAGGAAAGTGATGCTCAGAAAAATTCTCCTGGTTTTCTAAATCACCAGGGGCAGAAAATGAGAAACCTGGAATTTGCACCTAGGTAATGTGGCTCCAATCGAGCAAGCTTGTCTCTGCATCATAGCTTATCATGGACCACCTTGGTCTTTATTTTGGGGGTTGATTTCCAAATATTTGGAAAGTTTTTGAATGGTCAGTTGAGTTCTGTGGGCACTTGGTGCTGTCCAATGATAGCAGATAAAACTAGACTTGGTTTGATTTGGTTTGCTCATTATTTCCTCACTCATGAGAGCAAGAAGCAAGTGCACAAGTGAAAAAAAAAGAAGTTGATTTACTTGTTTTATATTTGTGATATCATAAAAAGATCCCAAGAAACTAACGAGATGAAAGAACCTAATTTTCTAAAGATTTATCTCTATTCTGAGCATTGCGCTTATTATGTCATTATAGGGCTCTTCTTGTTCCATGCTTAAAACATTTTCTCTAGTATTAATGACATTTAGCTCTCATCACTGAAGATAAGTGTCCCATTGGAGAGAGACATGAGCAAGATTTGTGGAATCTAACAGACTTGCAAAAGAGAAATGTAAAAAATAATGGAAAGATACTAAGAAATGAAGCTATTGAGTATGTAGGTAAGATGGCTACATTAACAGACCTTCACACTTTTCAATAAAAATGTGCTTCTAACAGACCCAGTGAGATTTTAAAATTATCCTTATTATTAAAAGATTTCATTTATGTAGATACAATTGATAATGAAACTGCTCAGCAATAGATTTTCAAGATGCTGTACTTTACACAGAGCACATCACATTGATTTTTTCATTTCTAGATATTACGGTTTAAATGTTTCTCCAATGCTGTGCAAAATATTGAAGATTTCAGAAGATAGGGATTTCACCCAGTACAGTATATATGCCCTCCAATTGGGCTTCCCAATGGGGCCATGCATTTCTGAGAGAAACAATTAGCATTGAGTAATTAGTTGCAGAAGGTGCAAGAGGGTATCCCCAAATGCCAAGGTAAAAATGCTTGACAATTAAGTGCAAATTATTTAACAACGATGCCATGTGGTAATATGGAATTTTTGTAATCAGCATTGTGATGTTTCATACCATTTGATATTTTTATGTACTAGGCAGTCTCATTTGGGTATGAATATGTACATACACACATATCTACACATCATTTATTACACTTTTAAAAAGTTATTTTTATTTCAAATTTAAAAAGTAGTACACGTTCATGGAAAAAATTAAAACTATACAAAAGAAGAAACCTATAGGGGAAAGATTAGTTTGCCTCCTTACACCTCAATCCTCAGTTCCACAACTCAGAGGTAAACAAGCTTAAAATTTCCAGCCAGCAATGTTCACTGTCCTATGTACACATGTCCTAAAAACGAAACAAAACTCGACAAGTGTGATTATAATACTGTTCAGCAACCAGCTTTCTTTAGTGAACATCTGTAACCCTTTCATTCTTTTTTTTTT